>KK121360.1:52247-65468 GCA_000611955.2 Stegodyphus mimosarum | reverse complement strand
TTTAATTATATATAATTTTAATTATAAAAAAGTTTTGCATGATATTTTTTAATCTGTTTAAGTTCTTAATCTGTTTATACCATTTGAGTTCTTAAGATTTTGCAAAGGGAAGTTGGTTAATTTATTTATTAGGATAATTAATATTTGTATTAAGGGATATTGCTTATTTCGTTGTATGCTTTTTATATGTAATGCATTTTTAACTGAAATTTTTTCCTTTATTATTTGTTTCTTTTTCGATAAAATTGTTCTGCAGAGTAAAATTCTGTGCAGTTTTCAAATTTAATGTTTCGTGTTCTCTTTAGGCATTTTTCTGGTACACTTAAAAGCCAGACAAAGGCTGGCCGCGGAGCGGCTAGTATTTAATAAATAAAGGTAACACACAAAACATTAGAATTTTTTCTTTTTTTTAAGAATATTACTATTTGAATTACTTTTCTACATATTACTTGAATTTAGAAATTTCGTCTTTAATTTGAGGAAAAGTAAAAAAAAAAAAAAAGTTAAATTCTGTTATTACTGCAGTTTTAAGCTGACTAATAAATTCAGCAACATTTGAAATACAGAAATAAATCATACATACATAATTTTAAAAAATAACAGATCTGTTGCTAGGCAACATGTGCATTGTTATTCTGCAGCTGAACGCTTAACATAAGTTGTTACAAATGTGTTTTTAAAATATTACAAAAAACAATACAAATTTTTAATAATCACTTAATCGGTATGTCAAATTTACAGTTTTGTAAATTATATCAAATAGGTATATTCCTAAAATAAAGGTATAAATTATTAAATGTTATCTACGTCGTTTTTAAATCGCTATTTACGATGCGATTTTGTGACTTAGAAGATAAATCACATACAGGCTGCGTGGGTGTGGAGTGTGTGGGGGGGGAGAACTACCATGTAAATAAAAACATGTGTAAATAATAAAAATGAAACAAAAAATGTATTTCAGTTCCCCCCCTCAGAGAGCAGTAAATTTGAAAATAACCCCTAGCAGTCCATATGCTGTAAAATGAAACACTGGTAAGTATTTATATAAAATTATGCGTCAGGTTTTTACAGCTAAAATCATCAATCAGCTGTTGTTGGAGGTCACTTGAAGACATCCGGGCGGTGATAAATTATTTCTGCAATTTTTATTTCAAAAATATTTAGAATGTAAGTAATCACTGTTTTAATTTATAGGCCTGATAATAAATATGTAACAAGGTTACAGTGCCATTTAACATGATATAGTGTAATATAAGTTATAACGTTATAAACTGTTTCAGTCGCTTTTACCTAAAGAATTCGAATAATAATCCTTCAATAGCAGAATAATCCTCCGATGTTAAATTTCGACGGGGGAAATTTTAATAAAATTTATATTGATAGATGTTTTGATCATAACGTTACTACAATACTTAACCCATAGCTTATAACATAGATTACAGCCATAGGCACTCGCAAAAAAATCTTCTGATGAGGGGCAAAGATTGAAGACTCACCGCAATTAATTATTTAATTATTAATTTGGAAAGTTCACAAGTAAATTATACGATACAGTATGTATATATGCAAAAAATACACAAATGTACTTTTTACTCAGTTCCAGTTAAGGCAAATGCCCCATCTGACCTTCCCTCCTCCCTATGGTTACAGTGAATGTTTTTTTTTTTTTTTTTTAACAGTAATTTTTTTTTTTTTTTTTTTTTTTAACAGTAATTTTTTTTCCCTTTTAAATTTAGAATTCTTTGCAATTTTTGGCATTAGAAAAAGCTACGAAAGAATTTCGCTAACAACGAAAATTCATAATTAAATTTAAATACATAAACAATTAAATTTAAATAAAGTTTGGAAAACCTAACAAGATATTTCGCTCACAGCAACCCATAACCTTAGACTCTAAACATTCAGAAAGATATTCAAGAAACCAGAATATGCAAATGAATTTTTTTTTTTTTGGTTGGTTGTTCCCTTGTAATGAAACACCTGTCATATTTTTAGAATAACTGCATCGTCTGCACTGAAAGGATAAACAGTTCTCTTCACTTGTTTTCCTAATGACACCAGGCGATTATCTGATTTTGTTATTTACTGCTTCAATGCGCTGATAATTATGATTAACTAAAACTTAATATTACCGCTCATACTTGCTAAACCTGTACTGCTATTTTAGAATTTAAAAAATGGAAATAAACATCGTTTGGAGGGAAAGAATGTTTAATAAAATTATTAAAGTTGAAAGACGTTATAATGACGCAGATTACTAAAATTATTCAGGTTGAAAGGTGTAGACAAACAGACAAAGTAGACATAGATTACGATGTACCTTTCTTTACGTTACGGTTACAGTGATAAATAGCAGTTGTTAAGAATGTTTGTTCTATTACAAATATCGATACTGCAGAATAACTTTTACTACAGCTAATCAAATTTTACTTCATAATTTTTTAACCAACTTTAATTTTACTCTTCTTAATGCATTAGTAATATTGCATAATATTTTACTGATAACAAAATTAATTACTATGTATGTCTAACAATACATAATTCTTCTCTAAAATGTTAATTTACGCTCAGGCTCTCGTTTCCCCTCCTTTGACAGTCTACGAATGTCTCAAAGTATTAACAAAATTGAAGAATAATGATCTATGCTTTTGTAAAGACTTTAATCTCAATAAAGCACAAACTCTAAACATTATTACAATGACCGAAAAGAATTTAATATAAGTTACAGTGTATTTACTTTTCATTTTATTTGCAGTAATTCTTAAATAAACACCCACTTAAAAATTGTAATTTCATTTTAAGGCGACTGCTTTATCTGAAAAGATCAAAATACGAAAATACTAATTCACAGTGACTAGTTAAATTAAATTTTAAATATACACAGATTACAACGGTAAAAAATATAACTTCAGAAATCCAAAGATTAATTTCCTTTGACTAATAAAATAAACAACAACAGCAACAAAAAAATGCCATACGTTTTTAAATCCGTTTTAATTTTGGCGTTAGGATTTAAAAATTTTTGTGAATTTTTTTTATTTAATTCTGAATTATAGGAATGATTTTAAAAAAAACTATATTTTTTAAAAAAATTTAAATATATTTATAATTTAACAATGCTCAAGAAATGAACTGCTTCTCAAATAAAAAGATAAGAATTTACTAGTTCATAACAATTTAATTTTGTAAATGTTCATTTGCGTTTATAAAAACGATTCCAGGTACATCCTGTGAATGACTGATTTAGGATAGGCATCTTTGTATCACGTCGTTAATAAACATGGATGCAACGTGCAATATGCAATAATCAAATATAATAAAATTTCTAGCCATGATAATTCGAAAATTCAGATTACAAATAAGATCTTAAATTTCGCTGATCTCCAGAGAAATCGCATGAAAATATAAATATGATTATTTTCTTTAGAGTATCTATAACTAAAACGTAACAATAAACAAAGTAATTATCTTCGAGATAATTCATTGTTTTACATAGTGATCCTAATAACAGCAGAGATTTAACCGAATCGATTTTTCTCATAATTAATGTATAATTCATAATAATCTCCTAATTATAAAAAATTAGTTTCTGAACTACAAGTAACGTAATTTTTTGATGAGCTAAATTTTTACTTAGTAACTCTTATAACTACTTAAATATTGAAAGCAATAATGGCGGCATGAAGCACTTGGTTAGTGATAGTTATTCATGTTTTTGCAACGTTAAAATTTCTTTATTAATTCTTAAATGTCCGTTTAAGAATACATACATTTATATCACGCACTAAATCCTGTAAAATTATTATCGAATGATCAGTAATAAATTTCTAAATCCAGATCGAAACTTGTATACGATATCAATTTCTAAATTTATATTTATTACGATCGCAATGATCGATGCACTTGAAATTTCTAGATCGAGATCGAAATCTGATAATCAGAATCAGATGATCAGAAATTTTACGTGTCTTTACATTTATGATGATCACAACGATTGTATCACTCAAGTAAGAAATGATACATTGAAGTCGATTAACTACCTGCACATTGCATTCAAAATTTGCTCACGATCGAGTAATAATAAATAGCTATCTAGTAATTAAATCAAGTAATCACCAATCGAACGCTGGATCAGCTTATTTAAAAACTATTTTCGTCTTACAAATAGTTCTGTGAAGTAATAAAGCATTTTAAAAATAAAAATCAATGGATGTGCTTGTCGTTTACAAAAATGGCAAGCATTTGATTTCGATTTTGTTCCTTTGTTTACATGGTCATTGTTGCAACTCTCCTTTAAATATTTGTTCGATCACTATTATTTTTACATAAAAAGCAGTCTGTAATAAAACAAAATAAAAATACCCCTTGTTATCATTGCTAAAGATTACATTCACTATTAATAATGTATTAATAATATACACATTGCTAAGTCTGTTAGTGCAATAACTTTTCCCCTTGCAAACATGTTACATTTTGTCTGGTAAAAGGTAAAATTAGTGCTTATAAAAGAAACAAAAAAGCAATATCATTATTAATGTAAATAAACATGTTATTTGATTTATTATCTTAAAGCACCGATTCGTATCAAATTCTGTGTTTAAGAATGTAAACAGTAATGTCATAGTGTGATAGATTGCTCTATTTTAATTTGTTACGTTTATTGTGATTTCTATTTTTTATTTATTTCTCTCTCTTTTTTTTTTAAATCTTTATTTTCTTTTCTTGTTTATATCCACTGGGTTGATGGCACAAAATCCAAACCAACAGTAGTTTTAAGCACAGGAGAATATTTACATTCACTTATACCGCCACTGGCAATAGTCAACAGAGATTCGTTATGGAAAAGAAGAAAGAAATTAGTCATTCCGGAAGTTTTGGAAGGCTTACCGTTTTTCCGGCGTGGATTTGCCTGCTTCCGTCTTTTACAACCACGATCGGCCATCCTTTCATCTTGCAGTCAAATACTCGGCTTCTCTCCTCATCGATATTTATTTCTGCTTTGGAAGGGCAGTCCTTTTGATATATATCGTCTGCTTACACGGTCCCGACAATTTTATTTTAGGGGAGAAAAATAAAACAAAATAAAAATAACTTCAAAATGTTCCGTTACGTTAACGATCGTCGTCGTTCTAAACGATCATCGGGATCCCGTCAATTTTGTAAACAAACAGCAGACGATATTCTTCGATCGCGATCTGTTGTTGGGACAGCAGATGAACGGGGAGTTACACGTGCAGTGGTATGGACGAAGAGATACACACGAAATTTGCCGTAATAAAAATAAAAACAAAAATTAAAAAATAAAAATAAAAAATATTTTTAAAAACTGTGAAGTGAAAGGGGAAAAGGTTCAAAACTGCTCGCAGCGGCACGAGCGGCGACTAACTAATCAATGGATTCCCACCGACTGGCGAGCCAAACGGCCGCCATTGGCAGAGATCACAACGGCATCCCATTGGACAGTCGTTTTGCACCTATCAGGTCGCCCCGCCTACTCTTCCAAAGACGTGACTCACACATTTAGAAAACTGCAGACTTGGCGGCGTCGAGGAGATGTTCGGATGGTTCACGGAATCTTTCTTCTCGGCGAGTTATGTTTTTAAGGAAATTGCGTCGCTGTTTTTTTTCCCAGAAATGGCGTCTTCTTTTTTTTCTTTAGTTATTTTAAATAATGAATTGCACGTCCATAAATCGGGTAGTTCCCCCCCTAATTTTTTTCGCTTCTGTACTGGATTTTAGTAAAATATAGCTTTGTGGCAAATTAGGTTAAAAGGGTTGTTTTAGCGTGTACTTTCGCCAGTAACCCGGAGAACGCATTTTTAATGCTATACTGTGTTTACATATACATGTCATTAGAATATGGGGGGATAAAGACGTGTCATTTTTTAAATATGAGCGAATTGTTATAAACGGTTGAAAAATTTATGCTTTGAAGAAAATAATAAAAAGGGCTTTGACACTCAATATTTTATTCAGGTTTTTAAATTTTATTCATTTGTTTCGCTGGTGGAAATTTATGGTTTGGAAATATTTGTTATATTAGGGCTATCTACAAAATTTCGAAAATATTAAATCCTTAAAAAATTTGATGCATAAACAGAATTTTTTAAACATGAAATATAAAGGAATAACGTGTATTCGTGAAGAAACAGGTCCGTGAAATGAAAAATAAATACAAAATGAAATTAGAAGTGGCCACTCACAGCTATGTATGATTTTGACCTTTTGTAGGGATGATCGCCTTACAGAGATGATTGAAAAATAAAATAAATAAATAAATAAAAAATCTGAGAGGTTTCATATTTTAACGATCGCCCAAAGGGGTTTGTTGAAGCTTCTCATGCTCTCGCTGAGCTCGCCAGTTTGCTGCTACACTCAAACCTACTAAACCACTTTTTTTTTTCCCCATCTCTTTTTAGCCTTATTATGGAGCATTATTTTCTTCGCACTTACGCCTGATACAATTCAACAACAAAATTACAAACATTTTTAAAGCAGCATGGTAGTATACATTTAGAATTCCCGATGCAGCGTTAAGTGTTAATATACACTTTTCTGTTTGTTTCAGTCTCTTCTCAGTTTATCATATCATTGTTCAGTTTTCTTACTAAGATGATTTTACAAAATATTTTTCTTTTTTTTTTTTTTTTTAAAATTTTTTTTTTTTTTTTTTTTTTTTTTGTCTTTTTGTTATTAACATTTTGTGTATTTACTTTATTTATTAAATACCACGTTCTTGGCATTCACTTTACATAATATTCAGTTCAACGGCAAAATCACAAAACATTTAAAAATTGCATATCTTTAGAATTCCCGATGCACAGCCTTGCACGCTGGAGATAAAAATGTTTTAGATTCCTTACAGTGTTGCCACTACTCTTTTTGAAATCGTTGAGTTTGTTAAACAAAAATTCGTTTAAAATTTACAAAATAAGTAATTAAAAAAAATTCGAAATTTGTACTTCCAGGCGTCCATGTTCGGGTGGAGGACTACTTTATTCAAAATCTGATGGCTCTAGATACCGTCGTTTTTTCACAATGCAAGAAACATAGATACATTCAGGCAGACTTTTCATTATTTAATATCTTTAAATATAGTACAAGGCGATAATATTTGGTGGCAACAGTTTGGAACCGAAATTTATAGAGAATCAACGCAAAATGCCAAAACGAAATTAATAGCCCTCCAGAGCTAACCCTCCTTTGGGTATAAAAAGGAAGAGAAAAGAAAAAAAGGAAAAAACTGTTATAATTTATCAGTAAGAAATTTTTTTTTTTAGCCCGAAGGGGCAATTTGCATAGAAGGGGATTAATTTCGTTTTGGCGTTTTGCGCTGGTTCGCTATAAACGGCGTTTCACTTTTAAAATTGTTGCCACGAAATATTAGTGTCCTGCCTTATATTTAAAGATATTAAATAATGAAGAATCTGCATAAATGTATGTAAGTTTCTCGCACTGCGAAAAGACATTGGTACCTAGAGATACAGATTTTGAATAACGTAGTCCTCCATTCGAATATGGGCATCTCGAAGCCCAAATTTGGAATTTGGAATTTGTTTTATTATCTCTTTCATATCTTGTAAAACTTTAAAACGAATTTTTGACTGACAATCTCAACGATTTTAAAGCGAGCAATGGCAACACTGTACGGGAAAAAAATTATCCTCAGTACCCGAGACTGTGCATCAGAAATTCTAAAGACATGCTCTTTTAAAATTATTTTGTGATATTGCTGTTGAATAAAATTTTATGGTTTAAGTTCAAAGAATATGGTATTTAATAAATAAAGGTAACACAGAAAACGTTAAAATGGGTTATTCAATTATGGCAAAGCGCACGAGGGCTATCTGCCTAAAGGGAGGGATGCCTTCGTGGAGGGATTTCTAAGGAAAACTGGCTCGTATACACGTTACACATGGAGAAAACCACGAAAACGCCCATGCAGCCAGCCCGTTCGCGGGATTCGAACCTCGGACAGAACTACTAGTGTTCAGCGTCTCGGCCGCTGGTGGGCGTGAAAACGTTAAAAAAAAGGCCACCTTGAGAGTAATATAAAATCTGAAAGCTTTCTTTGTTCCCCCCTCCCTCACTGTTCTCTCACAAACATTACATGAGATTATGAAGCCCCTGATTCTCTAACGAATGAAATATACAACCTGTAATCTCTGTAACCAATCTGTAGGGTCAAAAACTAAATTTTTTTAAGTGCTAAGTGATGTTTCTCAGACTGTTTTTGATTTCCCTTATTTTCCAAAATATTATTGAGCTGAACGCGTCGACGCCACACATTTCTTCTTCTCTTCGCTATTTTTTCACTTCGCATTTGAAAATCATGTTAACCATGGAATCTTAAAATTCACACTTTTAAATATGCAAAAGTAGCATCTTACGTGCTTTCGTAATTAAAAGTTTTTAAAACTTAATTAGGAAAATCCATTTAAAACTGCTTTACAAATTGTTGCCACCAACAGCTTTAAAAGAAAGAATAATTAAATTAAACATTTTGGTATTATCTGACGTTTTCAAAAACCGAGATAGTATTTTTTTTTTTTTTTTTTTTGTATTAAAAGTTCGTATGAACTTCGTAAATAAACAAGCCAAGCCAAAAAATACTTTATAATATATATTGTTGCGTGCGTACAGATTCGTTATATATTGAATGCACAAGTTGTTGAAAAGTTAACAAAAATTTCAAAATGCTGAAATATTTCTTCAGAGATATTAGTACAATATCACAATATCTCAAATGTTAAACAGAATTCACTTCAAAACAGATAAAGTTAATCCAATCTCACAGCGAATTCGCTACAATCAATCACAGCATTAAGTAAACAAACAGCACTTCGTTTTAAACAGCTACAACTACAACTGAGGTGAGATGTTTCAATTCGGCTTTTATAAGCTTTTTAATTATTCACTAGAACAATCTCGATTTTTCTGAATGGCAACAGTAATTACGAGATATTTATTTATTAAATACTAAATGCACGCGCTCTTTTATTCTTATTTTTCCGACGTAGCTTTCTCTTCAAAAATCGTCTGCATTGCACAGGAAATATAAAGCAATTTTAATTAGAATTCTAGATAAATAGCCAAATAAATATGAAATTTGTAGCAATATATTTGGCAGCCTATTGCAATAAAAAAGGAAGGTGCAGAACTATATATTATAGCAATTCCATATATGTACAAAATTTCTACGTTCTACAGCTAATCGTTTTTGAGTTATGCGAGATACATACATATGTACAGACGTCACGAGGAAAATCCATTTTGAATCAATTTTACAATTTTTTTTTTGAAAAAAACAATCCTTTATTCTGTTCGTATGTACAGATGTCAATAAAAAAAAAATAGTCAGAATGTATACGGGAACAGCCAAAATGTATATTTCTGCTTAAATCTGATAACCGAAAAATTTCGGGGTTCCTTTGCTTCGTACAAGGAAAAAAAATAAATTAATTAAATAATAATAAAAAAAAAACTAACAGTTTCCAGATTTTATATTATGCCCAAACCAGCACTTTTTTTTTAACGTTTTCATGTTACCTTTATTTATTAAATATCATGTTCTTAGCAATTAAACCATAAAATTCAATTCAACAGCAATATCGCAAAATATATAAAAAGAGCATATTTTTAGAATTTCCGATACCACAGTCTTGCGTACTGGAGATATTTTTTTTTTTCCTCACGTACAATGTTGCCACTGCTCGCTTTGAAATCGTTAAGTTTCTTAATCGAAAATTCGTTAAAGTTTTACAAGATATGAAATGGATAATAAAAAAAATTCTAAATTCTGGTTTCCAGATGCTCCCACCTGAGTGGAGGACTACGTTATTCAAAATTAGATGTCTCTAGGTACCGTTATTTTCTCATAATGCGAGAAACATACGTTCATTCATGCATATTCTTTATTATTTAATTTCTTTAAATATAATGCAGGGCTCTAATATTTGGTGGTAACCATTTGAAAAGTGAAACGCATTTTTGTAGCGGACGATGCGAAATGCCGAAACGAAATTAGTAGCCCTTCCTGGCAAATTGCCCCTTTGGACTGAAAAAAAAAAAAAAAAAAAAAACTCCCCAAAAAAATTATTCTTCTTCTCGGAAAAATTCGTAACTGAGTCTATTTATATTTTGACAAGCACGAAAAAGAATTCATCAAATCTGTATCTTCAAATCTTTGTATACGATTTACATATGACGTTATGAATTAGTTAGCTCTCCATTTATAGATTTTCTGAAACGCTACTCACGTTCGTTGTGAATGGCAATGAAATTAACGTAAAATTGCACTCAAATCATTAACATATTAATACAATTTTTTGATAATTAATATCATAATAATACTAATTAATTTACGGGAAATGCATTCAGGTGCTGAGTAAAATTGCCCAAGGTCTCCCAATTTGAAACCACTGGATTATATCTTTTACTAGGGTAGCAAATGTGAAAGAGATTTTCTTTCTTCGTCCAAACAACAGCAGGCATTAAAGGTAAAGAAATATATCGGTGGGGAGTGTAATGTTTTGCAGCTGGGCTTGACAGCCAGTAAAGACACCTGCAAAATCATTGAGCACCCACCGAGATGTCACAAACAAGACCAAAGAAAATACCTCGAAGCAAGTGTTTTTGCTTAAATATTTCCCGGGAAGGGAGAGGAACTTCAGAGAACTTCCTCTCTTCTGATTTCTTGCTCTTTTTTTATGAAGGTGGGTAATACTTAAGAAACAGATACATAACTTTTTCAGTAGGACACAGTTATTTATTTATTAGCCCAAAGTGCGTTAGCCCAGAAGAGCTATTTATTTCGCTTTAGCATTTTGTGGCGGTTTACTGTAAACGGAGTTTCACTTTTCAAATTGTTGCCACTAACTATTATCTTCATTACATGAAAAGAATGCAACATTCATGCATATCCTTCATCACTTTGTCAGGACTGAGCGTTCGGTGCATATTCTTGGCAAACATCTTCGAGAAACACTTACACGATCCTGATCTTGAACAGGGAGCTGAATGCAGCTATGTTCTGTGGTAGAAAACTGTGGTTAAGTGGTAGAAGAACTGCATTTCAGAAGGATTTAAAATCCTCTTTTATTAAACCACAATTATATACAGCCCCGATCACCATACCCCTCGTAAAATCGTCTATCTGAAGTGGCTTCGTTGATGGCGGCCTAGCATTCTCTCCCATTACACGTATCCTCCGGGAGAAAAACCAACTTTCTTCGATAATTCGTCTGGCAGAAATAACGACACGAATATTGCCCATTCTGCACGTTCCTTCCCTTACATCTTACTTCATGTACGTCGGAGAGCTGCGCATTTCATATCATTCGCATAACTCAGTGACGTGCGTCTACTCTAAAATTTGCATAAATTTCTGACCACTCCTTCTTGGTGTTGCATTTTCAATGTCAAGCAGTGTATATGTTCTTTTCGTTATATTCCAAATTCCAATGGTTTTTATAAACAAACCGTGATATTTTTTGCCTTAAATTTAATTTAAAACATACACTTGAGGAGTTTGTCAGCAATGGAAGAAACCAAGTTAAAATTTCTGCTGCAATACTCAGGTGTTCCGCAGAATTTCTAAAGGAAACAAGAGGAGGTGCGTTTGATAGCTTTGGTTCGGTTTGTTTAATTATGGCAAGGCACGCGAGTCTGTCTGCCTGCGTTTGATAGATAGCCGAAGTTGCTGAGGTTTGCTCGGAGCCAAGATTCTGCAACTATCTGATATTTCTTTCAGTGCAAAGAGATCGCTGTGCACTTGGGGGGAAGAATGGCAGTGTTTCATCTTCTCCCAACTCGGGAAGGATACAGAAAATAATGACCGCACTTGGGTCTAAGCTGAACAATCAGATAATTTAAACTAAAATTAAATAGAAATTAAATCGTCGTTTCTCACAGAGCTATGAACGCGAGGTTGGCCTCTAAACTAAAGTGTAGGTAGCAAGATTTAACTAATACCAGCGCACTTAGATTTACTTCAATAAGTAATAGCGTAACAGCGCTATGGCTTAGAATTTAAATATTAGCTGGTCAGGCGAACGTTGAACAGAATAGCAGTGGTCTGAGATTAAAAGTTCTCTCACTCTGAGTAGTTCCTCGCTACCGTTTAAATATAAACTTGGCTCCACTTCAAATTAGCATAAACCTGAAACGTGAGCTTATTCTAACGGGAAGTTGAAATAAGAACAGATAGAAAAAGGCAAATTAATATAAAACTTTGTTAGTTTAACTAAAACTTGACAACTTAATTTTAAAAAATTAAGTAATGAAGATTATACATGAATGTGTGTATGGTTCTCGCATTGTGATAAAACAACGGTACCTAGAGCTATCCATTTTTGAATAACGTACGTTTCCACCCGAATATGCGCATCTGGAAGCCCAAATTTGGAATTTGTTTTATTATCTATTTCATATTTTGTAAAACTTTAACGGATTTCTGATAAACAAATTCAAACGATGATTTAAAAGCGAGCAATGGCAACACTCTACGGGAAAAAAAAACCTTTTTATCTAAAGCGCGCGGAACTGTGTATCGGAAATTCTAAAGATATACTCATTTTATATTCATTTTAAATTATTTTGCGATATTGTTGCTGTTGAACTGAATTTTATAGTTTCAGTGCCAAGAACATGATATTTAATAAATAAAGGTTACATAAGTGTTAAAAAACACCCCTTTGGACGTAATTTAAAATCTGAAACGTTTCAAATTTTTTTCTTATTTATTTATTTATTTTTATTTATTACCATGGTTCTGCCCTAAAAGGTGAAAAAATTGTTTAGTTGTTGAATTTTTTTGAAGCATAGAATTTTTTTGAAGCATATGTACATTACAACTATCATGAATCTATTACCAAAATTTTCAAGAAATATTTTTGATATATTAGAAAAGGTTATAGGCTATAAAATGCAACTTTTCTGTTGAAACTTAAACTGTGTAATATGTGATTATAGCTTAAAATGATTGTCGTTGTATAAACATTAAATGTTGAAAGTTTCGTAACGATAATTTAAACGATGTAAAAGTTTGTTTATGCGCGCAGGTGCGTGGCTTAAACCACGAAAACATTTAACTTTTTGAAATCTTGGTAATAAAAATTATTTATTTTTGTAGTGAGATATCTTAATAAAGCATGTTTTTCAGTTTTAAATTATATTTTATTTTAGAATTTTTTTGGTAAAAATAAATAAATAAATAAATAA
>KK121360.1:0-52091 GCA_000611955.2 Stegodyphus mimosarum | reverse complement strand
AAAATAAAATAAAATATAAATAAAAAATTTAAAAAATAGAAAAATAAAAATAAAATAAACAAAAAAAAGATTGCTATGTTTGATATAGAAAATCGTTTGATATAGAATATGAAATCCAAATCGAATTTTAAAAATCATGCAGAATAGCGTCTTAGCGACATCAATATGAATTTCTTTTTATCTCAATGAAGAAGGGCATAGTATTTACTGAAATTTTACGCGGAATGTATTTTTAACTTAATAAATTAGTAACTAAAATTTTATCCTGATTATCCTGGTCAGGCAATAAGAAAAAAAAATCAAATTATTTTATTTTCTTTTTAACAGTCTTTCAAACTTATTTAAAGACATCAACGGGAGTGAAGCCGCGGTTAAAAGCTAGTAGAGAATATATAGATGAAAAATTATCTCCTAAGAAATATGAAGTAAAATTTAGACAACAAATGTGTACTATTAGGGTAATCAAAAATTGGAATTTCTATCACATTTCTTAGCAGAAAAATTTTCATTCATATATTCTCTATAGAATAAAATTTATAAGCCTAACAGCGATAGCGCAGGATTTAAGTCTTTTTAAAGTAAATTTTTGAACTTTATTAATTTAAAAAAATTTTTCCTGTATTTCTTTACAAAATTATACGTATATTATATGTATATATATAAATTATGTAATTTTTGACTCATGTACTTTTTTACTCATGCTTAATTGGCTTCTTCTGCTTATTTGTACATTAGCTTCACCAAGTTTTTTAAAGGTTACTCTGTAGTGCTTTTATTTGTTTTAAAATTTTATGCCAGGTGCGTCGGGAAAAGAAACAATAATAATTGAGACCTACGGTATTATGTAGATTATTATCTATTATTATCTGATAAAAAAACTTTTTTCGCCTTTGTCTCAATTATTGTCGTTTGACGAAACGCGTAATGGAGTTTACCTATGTACGAGCTAAAGTGCTTTTCCCTTGACAAGTCCACAAAAAACTCGACGTAGGCTAAATTGCCATTTACTGCCATTTTTTGTATTTTTTCTGGTTTTTTAATTTTAATTATGTTTGTGCTTTAAATGTTTTTTTACATGTTACAATTTTTTAAATGTTGATTTTCTTAAATACCAGCATTTAGTTTTTAGTTTTTTTTTGTTTTTGTTTTCGTTTTTCGTTATTTTTTTGTAATTAATTTGTTTAAATTTTTATGCCTTAGTAAGTGGGTATTAAATTTACTTTTAGGCGATTGCCTTTAGAATTTTTCTCTTTTTGCTAGGAACATGTCTATCATTTATTTTTAGGCGAATGCTTTTAGAATTTTACTCCCGTAACTTGGCTTTAATCTTAATTTTGCAGCTCAATGCGCAAAATTCTTGACTAAAAGGTCTCTTGTTCATCTACTACTTTCTATCAACATGATATATATATATATATTTTCAAAAGAATAGTAAAGTTAAATTAAAAAAAAATTTAAAAAAAATCTGAAAGGATTCAGATTTTAGATTACGTCCAAAGGGATCTTGCTTAATAATATGATAACTTGCCGAACGAAACAAACATTAAACTAAACCCAATACGAACACAAAAACTAACCTAATATAATTCCAATAGTCAACTCAATACAATTCCATTAATCCATCCAGTACAGACCCATTAACCAACATAATACAATTCCAAAAATTCCAATAGCCAACCCAATGCAACTTCAATTACCAACAAAGAAACATAAGCACTAAATTGAAAAGTGATTCAACGTTTTAATGATTCAACGCAAAACGCCCAAACGAAAGTAATAGTCCTTCGGGACTAAATCCCTTTGGACTAATAATTCTCTTGCGCCATTGCTGCAAGGAATGAAATTTGAATTTAACAAAATTTCCATTCGTAAAAAGCAATTTAAAGTAAAAAAATTAATTATAGAAATAAGTTTAAAAGAAATTATAAATAATTTATATTGTTGCGAACTAATCTACATCATCAATCTAATATCATTTAAATCAATCTAATATCATTTAAATTCTGAGAACATAAGTAAATCAAGTGCAAGTATCAAATATAAAATTGTAATTAATTTTTTTTTAATCCTAAAAATAAAAAGTATGCATAAGTGAATAATTGTTGAGCTGGGGGGGCAGAAGACAGACTTATCAAGGGGAAGTTGCCCTCAAACCTAACTCTTCAATTATTCAATTCGTGTTTCGTCATTTATGTAGGCAAGTGTAAAATTCAAAACCAAAAGTGGAACCAAATGATGTGACCTACCAAACGCAATTCAAACAAGTGGAACTTTTAGAAAAGTACAAATCAAAGCCAATACAAAACAATACCCTTTATAATACCAATTTTTTAGAAAACCGATTTAATTTAGAAACTGTGGCCCACAAAAAAACTTCCCCGACACGAATATGCATATAAACAAAAAAAAAATACAGAAATTATTAACATACTAAAAGTAAACTAGAAACTAAATTAAATAATACTAAAATAATATAATAAAGGCAAGTAAAAAGTAAGTTTTATATTAAATTAATTAATTTACCATTATTTCTACTGGAGTGTGGACAAGAAGCAAGCCAAATTATGTGATGTAAAGTAGTGTTCCTTATATTTATAAAAGAGGGCGCTATTAAAAGGTAAAGTTGAGTGATAAGCTGCTGTATGTAAGAACCATTTAAAAAACTATTTAAAATTATGCTGCAAACTATATGTAATGTAAAAGGTGTGTTCTGTAGCTAAAAAAATATTTTTTATTTAAAAAAATCTTTTTTTAGCCGGCTTTTATTTTTTATCTAAAAAATATTTTAAATCTGTGTAGTAATGTAAAAATGTGTAAAAATTGTGAGAAAACAAAATGTTGTAATGTGAAAAATGGTTGCAAATTACTAAGGACTGTAATAATTTTTTTAGTAAATTTAATTTAAGAAGTATTTTTGAATTTTAATTTAGAAAAATTTAAAAAAAATTTTATGAAAGTAAAAAGTATTGTAATATTTAATTATATTAAAACTGAATTTAAGATGTGTAGTAAAACTTACTAAATACTCGCCAAAAAGTTAAGGAAAAGGAGAAAAAGATTAAAATTTTCACTCAATTCGGGCTATAATTGAGACTTTTGAAAAGAGTTGGCCCTTTATTAGTAAAAGGAAGGAATTCAGTATTAAATATATATTTCTACAAATATTTACAAGAAATATTTACAAGATAATCCTTTAACTCTTCAAAATCCTTCATTACCCTCCAGTTAAGGTTTAAGGTAATGTTATCATACTATAAAAACTTATTTCTATAATTAATTTTTTACTTTAAATTGCTTTTTACGAATAGAAATTTTGTTATATATACATATATATATGTTTTTTACTCGGCTTTAAAGTCTTTACCCATCCTTTCGTTTCGCAGTCATATAATTACAGAAGTACTTTAAATGACGAAAATATTCATCTTGGGGCAATGTCAAATAATTCTGAACAAATAACGAAATCTAACTTTTAATGCGGTCTCTCCATTCCTATACTTATTTTTGGGGGAAGTTTTATACTCGTTATGAAAATTTAAAAAATACAAAAAGTTTGGCTCCCGTACGCAAAAATTGACCGGAATATTTGATTTCAAAATTTGCAGTTTTTTTTATGTCATTCTCAACTTGTCTCGGTTAATTAAGTTAGAATAATTCGAAGAAATAAATTTAAACGGTATGCAGAAAAAAATGTGTACAATGTAATACGCCGTACAAGAAGTCATGTGGGGTTCTATGCAAGGTTTTATTCTTTTAATGGAATTAAACACAGGTACGGCTGTTTGTAAACTTTCGGTACTGTGTAAGAATTAATTATATAAAAGGAATTACATCCACAGTGAACTTCTTTTGGCGAACACCTCTCTAAGATGAATATATTTTTAAAGTGTGCAGTATTTTCGAGAACGTAAATGAACACTTATACACTGCCGGGTGTGTGTGTGTGGGGGGGAGGGACAGTTCTATATCTCCCGTTCTACTGGGCCGATGGACGAAATTCCAATTGCGTTCTTCATGTCTCGAAAGTGCGACTTAGGAAATATATTAGATTTATATATAGCATTGTTCTAATATAGGTATTTTGACACAAAATCGGACTTTTTCTGAAATGAGATGCCAATTTTTTTTCCATATTTCTATTCTACGACTCAAATGATGCCAAACTGCCAAGTTTTGCAAAAATCGCAGGAGCAGTTTTTCAAAAATTAGCTCGCAAAATTTAAGCTCCTCAACGTTAATTGAATTTGACATATATTTATTAATATCTCTTTTTTTGTGAAACTTATTTGATTCCTTCTTGCACAGTTCAAAATTTAGGTTCATTCCAAACAAAATTCGCCCATTTTATATGATTTATTTAAAAAATTTGTATTTTTAAAAAATCTTCATAAATTTTTCGAAAAATATTTTCAATTGCAACCTATAAAATTTTTACAATCATCTTAAAGTAGATTTATTTCTAAGCATACCTGCAAAAAATTAGAACTTTTTATTCAAAACTTCAGAAGATATACCTGAATTAATACATTGGCGCGTTTTGAAATTTGGCATATTTGTTGAAAGCGATAATAACGGAAATGTGGTTTACGCACTTTGTAAAATTATTTGAAAAGCATGAACGATGACTTTTTTTACCTCTTATCCACAATGTAAAAAGGCTGGAATGGTGTCCTTTTTTTTTCCTCCGCTGCACAATGGAAGGGAACGAAAATAGGTTGCCAAATATTAAGAAGTTCGCTAAGTGAATTATTCTTGGCTCAAACTGCAAAAAATCCGCCAAGTTAAATTTATGAATTTCTCCATAAACTTCTCGCCAAATTTTACAAAATATAATGTTTAGGCATAATTTGAGTTGTAGAATCGAAATATGAAAAAAAAAATTGCTATGTTATTTCAGAAAAAGTCCGATTTTGTGTCAAAATACCTATGTTAGAATGATGCTATATATAAATCTAATATATATCCTAAAAATACCTATGTTAGAATGATGCTATATATAAATCTAATATATATCCTAAGTCGAGCTTTCGAGACATAAAAAACGCAATTTGAATTTCGTCAATCGGCCAGTAGAACGGGAGATATAGAAGTGTGAGATTTTTTTTTTTCTTTTGCACAGTGTACATCTCTAATAGGACCTTCTTCACAGAAACCCAAAATCATCTGGAACAGTGTCTGAATACCTTAGAGAGGAATTACTCTATTTATAAATGAATACTTATTATTTAATTGCAGCTTTTTACCTTTCGTGGCTCACTGATATGATTCCTTAAGATTTAGGATATTTATATACTGTAATTTTGAAATGTTTTATTCTGCAACTTTAATACTACACAAAATTAATACTCTTTTTATGCAATCTCTCCCCTTTTACACAAACGCACACACACACACACACATATATATATATATATATATAAATCTGAAAGGTTTCAGATTTTAAAGGTCGCCCAAAAGGTTTTGTTAAAGCTTTCTAAGCTCTCGCTGAGCTTCTCATGTTATTTAGTCTGCTGTTGCACTCACTCACTCCTGCTAACTCATTTGTTTTGCCTTTTTTTTAAGCTTCATTAAGTATCATTTTCTTCACATTTATACCATATACAATTCAACAGCAAAATCACAAAATTTCTATTTAATTTAACAAAGTATAGAATTGTTAAGTGTTGTCATACATTTTCATATTTCTTTCACTCTTTTCTTATTTCATCATATCAGTGTTCAGTTTTCATAGTAAACTGGATAGAAAAAAATTATTTTTGTCTTTTTATTATTAACGGTTTGTATGTTGACTTTATTTAATAAATATCACGCACTTAAGCCACATAAAATTCAATAGTTAAATCCCCAGACATTTAAAAACAGCGTAGCCTTAGAATTTCCGACAGACATTCTCGCGCACTGGAGATAAAAATGTTTTATTCCGTACAGTGTTGCCACTGTACGCTTCCAAATCTTTGATTTTGTTAATCAAAAATTCAAATTCAGCTTACAAAATATGAGACAAATAATAAAATCATTTCGAAATTGAAAATTCGGGCTTCGAGGTGCACATATTCGGGTAGAGGATTACATTTTTCAAAATTTCAATGACAGCAGGGTCAAAACCGTGAAAGAACTTGTTAGAGAAATTAGGTATCTTTTGGAACAGGAGACATGAAAAATGAGCAATGGCCTCACCGGGACTCGAACCACGGACCTCTCGAATACGCGCCGAGCCTGCTGACCACGAATGCTGCTAAGAAGGCGGAAGAAATACCTTATTATGAACTAAAATACCCGTGTCTTATGTGGAATCAAAGATTTCCCCATATTAAGAAACTAAACTGTTGCTTAACGTACTAGCCACACCGCGCAGAAGCTCCAACAGTCCAAGAAAACAATTGGGGACTAAGCTGGCATATTCAAAAGATTCTCTAATGAACTGCTATTGAATGCATCATATATTGCTTCAGTCTGTACCCAATTGATGCAAGGGAGGAAAGTAAAACATAATCTCACTATACACCGCCTATTCCTGCTAAACATCACAACAGCATTTCGCAGAGCAGCGACTGTTTCGGTTAATGTCCTGGCAGATCTAACATCACTGCATATTCGTGGGGAGCAAGCAGCGGTAATCCATTCACAACTTCATCTTTGCATTCTCACAAGCTTTTTCTATAAAGACATCATCCACACAACTACGAAATGCCAGCGACAACGCTGCACTTTCATCCAGGGCTTAAGGAGCGAGGTGTAAGGCTTCTACCGTTATACGTGTTCCGCTAGAAACTTTAGCCTGGCACTACACGCCCTGCTCCACTACTAAAATCCTCCGTATTGGGCGGGAGACAGGCAAAACATTAGCCACCTTCGCGACGTTTTCTATCTCGCTCCCTGCCGCTTGTCCCACATTTACAAGCGACAGTTTGTAATTTATCACTTCCCAACCAATCCGACCGGGTCCGCGGGGTCACCACTCCCGGTTCTCGGTCTCATAGAAGGGTGAGGCTCTCTTCGCCTGACGATTGACTGGTAGTCTAAGATGCTACCCGCCAGTACTACGGCGGGCTCGGATCCTTGTCCCTGTGGACCAACCACACCAGACGGAGTACAGAGTTATTAGCTCTCTCCCCCACAAAGGAGCACCACTCCGTCTGGTGGACCAACCGCCTGGCGAAGTACAGAGTTATTACCTCTTTCCTCACACGGCAGTAGTCTTCGCCAAGCCTCCTGCAGTTCAGCCGTATAAAGGACCTTCCTTTGAGGTTCTGGAACCGCCAAGCTCATGAATTTTATGTCCTCGTGGTCGAGACTAGGTACAGATCCTAGCCAGTAGCTTCACAGAGTTCTCTGCGTCGACCCCCGGGGCAAAGGGGAAGAAGCGACGCGTGGACATACATCTGTAATATCATAACATGTCCACCAACAACACTCTATACATTGATGGCTCACGCATGGAAGTCAAAGTTGGCTGCGCACTAGTGTTTAAGGATGGAGAAGGAAGTGGAAGCAATGACTAAGCGATAACAACGGTATGTTTTAGGCAGAAGCAATAACTATTTCCAAAGCTATTTTTCATACATCACTTAGCAAAATCCACAAGACCATATTTCGTCGGAATATCGAGAGATTGCTTGCATCACAGCATAATTATATTGCAACAATAAAAACTTCGAGAAACTGATTAAATTGCATGCGTCTAAATAAACCGGCAAAGGCCGTAGGCAGCTACAACACATGCAGTCACCTATGCAATTGAAAAAAAAAATCAGTTCTGATCTTAATCGAAGAGCCATATCACAGAAATGGCAGAATTCCTGGCTTTCTTCTGCAATAAAACATCTATGAGTACATCAACGATGCCCCGGGTTAAGCACCGAGAGCAACTGTTTTTTGTTATTACAACCCAATTAGTCCACACTCACCATATAATCGTGTAACCCTACTTCTGGAATTAGGCCATCTGACAATAACCATTACATGGATTTACTGATGCCATATAGAAGCAACAGAAGCTGCTTTTAATCTTATCGACAGTCTTAATGCAATATTTTCAGCCCTTTTAAAAATCTACCTAGAAGACTACAAAGCACATAGTACAAACTGCAGTACATACGCAGTTACCTATCCGAAAGGGTCAACAGCTCGAGTACCACATAGTTATCAACAGCTTGACGCTGCATAACATCGGGAGAGTCGCATCAACGTATATTGCATATATTGGCAGAGGCTGCCCAGATCTTACCATCTCCGTGTAGCAGACCAGCAACTTCATTCAAGACTGGGCAGTAGATAAAGATAGGAATTTCTTCGATCAGAACTACATCAACTTCACAATAAATCATCCACTTCCGCATCCACACAACAAACTCCCAGATGAAAAATAACATATTCAGCAGTCGTATACAACAAAACTTTTCCACGATCATACTAGACATAGAAGCAAACACGTCGCCCAGCCGGGACAGTGGTTAGTGACCCTGACTGCCGTAGGGATGAGCCCGGCTTCGAATCCTAGAGAAGGCGTGGTTGTAACTGTCCGTTCCTTCTTAGAAAGCAACGTTTAACAACTTACCATCTGTAAAACCACAGCTTGCCTCTTCAGTCTCTAATACAATCCTACTAATGTCCTTGTAAGGTCGTGTACTTCCCTTTGACAACCTCAATAAACTCCAGGTGCAGCCTTGTGGGGCTTCAGGGAGTTATTGTTCTAGTTAGAAGAGGGCGTGGGACACATGCCTGTTTACCTCTGTTATACATCAGGCGTCCCCGTCCTCCGCAACCTATCTACCTACCTTAGAAGGCAACGGTGGCCTCCTATTAGGTTCTTCCTTAATGAAATGACCACCACTTCCAGCCCACTTGCGCAAGGCTACTACAAGACTATTAGGTAA
Organism: Stegodyphus mimosarum; assembly: GCA_000611955.2. NCBI lineage: Eukaryota > Metazoa > Arthropoda > Arachnida > Araneae > Eresidae > Stegodyphus > Stegodyphus mimosarum. The sequence goes on along the minus strand of KK121360.1, from coordinate 43,215 downwards.
AGCAAGGCTTAAATAAAGCGCCCAGCCATTAAAAATATAAGCAAACACAATAAGTGAATTCTGCAAGCCTATTCACAGCGCAACTGTTAAGCACAATACGCAATACATGTGAGAAAATACTCTCAAACAGACGAGTAAAGAAACTATACGCTCTTAATTGGTGGAGGAAGGATTTCAGCTCACGCCAAAACATTAAACAGCAGACTGAAAACCGAGATACGACTGAATATTCCAACAACTATTTTAGAGTTGTTTAGAGATTAAAGAGGGATCTACAAAAAAATGATCATCAGCTCAACATACAAAGCTGGAGAGACTTTAGAATAGAGACGCGAATGGCATTTTGTACGAGATTGTTACCAACAAGGTCTATAAAGCTCCGAGTTTCTGTTTTCAAGAATCCGCGTGAACAAATAATACAACAAATGACACGAAAGACACACTCAACAGTATCCTGGATGCATTTTTTTCCCAGGAAAATATCCTTGAGTCAGCTTTGTCAGGTGACAAAGACTTCACAAAAGAAAAAATACAACAAATCTTCAAAAACCTTCCTATATCGAAAGCACCGGTCCAGATGGTATAAATTACGATATAAAGGTTTTCTAGCATTCTTCTTCCTTTCCTTCAGCAAACTTCTGCAATGCCAACCTCTTTCCCGCTGATTTCGTAATCAGAAAGGTCATAGTTTTCCTAAAACGCAGCAAAGTGATTCCCAGATTCCTTCCGACCAATATGCTTCCTTTCAGTGGTGGGGAAAGTACATAAAAAACTCCTAGTCAACTGCCTGAAGCATCATCGATACAAAGCTAATAAAACGAATGAGCACAAGTGGAATCTATTGCACATACACTCACGACTGGGAGAAGCTACATGCTAGAGAAGACGCAACGGCTTAATCACAGCCATCCTCAGCGTCAACCTTAAGAATGCCTTCAATATCTTGTGGTGGCCGACTATTTAACATGTACCGAAACAAACAAAATGACCAACAAATATATATGGAGCTTTCATCGGTTGCCTTTCGAAGTGCCAACCGATCGTTATGCATTACAATGGCATGGTACAGAGCAAACAGACACGACGGTGTTCACAACGATTATGCGCCAGTAAAGTCTTACGGAATCTCATCTTCAGTAGCATATTAACTATTACCTGGCCTGAGCACACAAAGGTAATAGGTTATGCAAATGCTGTGGCTTTCATAGGCCGGAGAAAATCCAGAAACGAGCTGATGATGCATGGAAGTCAGATGTCTCAGCATTTCTATCTTTTTTACAGTGCCTTAAACCTGATCATCTTGGAAGCAAATCAAAGACACTTATAATTCAAAAAGAGGAGGTCAAGAGCAGCATTAATATCCAGGAATCACCATAGCACGGTCTAAACCGTAAAAGAACTAAAATGCTTGGTTCTTACGTGGAATCAAAAGATGACTTGGATTCCCCATATTAAGAAACATAAGCAAGGTACTGGCCACACTGCGCAGAAGCTCCGACAGTCGAAGAAAACATACTGTTGCGAAAAATTCGGCGGTTGCACCTGCAAGTAAGCTTTCCGGCATAGCACTAGAATTGCCATAAAATAGTGTATGGTAGGGTTGCCAGATTGGCGACTTCATCGCCCATTTGGCGACCAAATCGGCGATATCCCATGGTCCAATCGGGAAGCTCCTAGAATAACTTCCTGTCGAGATATTTCTCGAAACGTGTGGAACCTAAGGAAAAGCTATATAAACCCCTGCGTTTCTAAGAGCCGCCATTGTGAGAATAGCTGCTTACTGTGAGTGCTAAGCTAAGCGAGAGTTTTGTGAACGGAAAGCGATCGAGATAGTGCTTTGCCGTGAAGCTACCTTTACAGTATAGCTTGACAGTGTATTGGTGATTGTTCCACGGTGTTTATTATAAGTTTAATGTTGCCGTGAAGCTACCTTTACAGTTACAGCTTGAAGCTGTGCTGCTGATTGTTTCAGCGTATTTATTGTAGATTTTCGACGCTTCAAATCCACGAACCCGTATAACGCAACAATACATATACACTTATGCAGATTTTTCATTATTTAATTTCTTTAAATATACATAATACAGGGCGATAATATTTGGCGGCAACAATTTGAAAAGTGAACCGATATTTATCGTGGATCAACGCAAAATGCCAAAACGGAATTAATAGGCCTTCTGGGGTAACGCCCTTTGGGCTAAAAAAAAAGTGAAAGCTTTTTAGATTTCATATTACGCCTACAGGGGCCTTCCCCCCATTTAGACACACATACGCGTTTTGAGAGCACTTGCGCTAATGTCCCTTTGAGCTAAAAGTATTTAAAAACAGCATATCGTTAGAGTTTTCGATAGACAGTCTCGCGCGCTGAAAAGAATTTTTTTTTCTCCCGTAGAGCGTTCCCTTTTGCTCGTTTTGAAATATTTGAGTTTTTTAATCAAAAATTCGTTAAAGTTCCACAGACTATGAAATAGATCATAAATCAAATTCAAAATGCAGGCTTCCAAGTGCCTCTATTCGTGTGGAAGACTATGTTATTCAAAATTAGGTGGCTGCAGATACCGTTGTGTTTACACAGTGCGAGAAACATACATACATTCATGAAGATTTTTCGTTATTTAATTTCTTTAAATTTAATACATAGTGTTAATATCTAGTGGCAACAATGTTAAAAGTGTAACGGACATTTATAGTGAACCGACGTAAAATGCAATTTCGAGACTAATAGCCCTTCTGGGCTAACGCACCTTTTTTTTTTTTTTAACATTAATATTGAGAATTCCTAGTTTAAAATGATAAAATGACTACATTTAAAGAGCGTAAAGAATTATTTTTCGAAACAATGCGTCATTTATTTTCACTAACACGTTAGTAATTTTTTAACTTTCTGTATACATAAAGTCACAATCATTTTAAAATAATAAAGATATTTTCAAATCTATCCCTGCGTGTGGCGGGCATACAGACGCAAACAACCTTAATTTCACCTGAAATTATGCAAAATAAATAAATAATTTAACTGATTTTGAACTTAATTATGAAACCCATTTAACTGAAAAAATTACTGATTTCATGTTTACTAAAGGGGAATTTTAAAACAAATTATTATTACTTCTAATTTACAGTAAGTACAGAGGCTGTTCACCCATTTTTTAGACGATTTTGGTAAGCTGTAATAAAAATTCGTTTGCTGCAAAAGAAGTAATTGCAATTGTACTATGTTTCTAAAAGTCAAAATTATCGTCTGTGGCTTGAAAGTTTTGTTTTTATTCAAAACGGTGAATTTAACAAAGCCTAGTTCGAAGACTACATTGACGCTCTTTCCGAAGAGAAATATGCATACTCCGTTATCCAAAAACGATATGAGAGTCATGGTTTTTGGATATCTAAAGCGTCGATAGGTAATATCATCAACAAGAAAGGAAAGAAAAATGTCAAATTGGAGCCTCAAGTGGGACAAAAATTCCAAACAAGTATCCGAGGAAAAAACGGACATCTTCGACTATTGCAAAGGTACGTTGTCCACCGTAAACGAAATGATAAACGTCGATTTAAATCTTAAGAAAGCGAAAAAACGCAATGTGCATCGTCTTCTTGCAAAGCATATCGCTCGACGCGGGACACGCTGCAGAATTCTATATGAGAAACACTTATCCGAAGAAAAATTGAAAACAATTGTCACAATTGATGAAGAATGGGGTATTTAAATGGTTGTAACGAAAAAGGAGCCATTTATTATCATAAAAGGGGAGAAAAAAATTTAAGTACATGGTTCAAAGAATCGAAAGAAAGTTTTTCTAAGGGAATCGTGATTGTTGCTGTTTTTTCTTCTAATGGCCATTTAAAAATTAAGAGAGTGCAAAAAAATGTCAAGATTAACTCCAAATACTATCAGGAACATATTTTATCGCCAATTTTTCTGAATGAAATACCATCGCTTTACCCACAGTGCCATCCATCTGTGAGACTCCATCGGGACAAAGCTAGCAGTCACACATCAAAATCCACTGTAAATTTCCTAAAAGAAATGGAACAAAAAACTGGTATCGAGGCCATACCCTTCACTGATATCCCTACTAAATCTCCCGATGTGTCACCTGTGGATTTTTGTGCTTTCGGACTTGTAAAAACTGCATTATCGAAGCCTTGTCCCAAAACCCTAACAGGACTCTGGAAAGCTGTTCGGGAGGAATGGGATAGAATGCCTCTTCTGACACTTCAAAAGGCATTATTGTCCTGGAAATTGCGGTGTCGAAAGATAGTTCAGAATAAGGGATATCAAATAGAACATTTAAAACACAAGAATTTTATGTAATTTAGTTTTGTGAATACAATATACATCGTCTAAAAAATGTGCGAACAGTCTCTGTATATTCTATTGCATATCTTAGTAAGTAAAAAAAAAAAGGGTGAAATATAAACTCATTTATTTCAGTTTTCAGATGCATTTTTTTTTTTAAATGAATGGCGGGCACTTGCCTATAACGGCATTGGCCACTACTAAGGCGAAAAGTGGTGACAATTTAATTGTGGAGGCACCTAACAGGCGGTCACCATTGCATCCTATGAAGGCACAGACAATTTTACATCCATGCCTTCTCCGGGATTCGAACCCGGGTCCTTCAGCATCGCAATCAGGCACCCCTAACCACTATACAGTCTGGGCGGCTCAGATGTATTTATTATTTACGAATTCTTTGCTTTTCAGCTTATCAAAACTCGGGAAGAAATCCGAATGAGGTATTTCAACTACATTTTATTAATCTAACGGGCGGATATTTTTTTCGAAAATGGTTAAAGGAAGTAGAAACCGCAGACTTGCATACGTTATTACTTCATTGATCAAAACCCATTTCAATAGCTCTTTTTTTTGGGAGGAATTATAACCCAGCCATAAAACTGATTGCGGAATGCTGTCGTAATATCAGATAAAACATAAGCAGGAGGTAAAAAGGAAGTAGGTTTTATCAAGTTTTTTTCTTGATCTTTTTAGATCAATACTGTCCATTTATCAATGTACACGTATAACCGCAACTGACGTCCTTAAAAAAAAAACTGAAATACTACTGGTTAAAGTTTGGTAAAGGAAACGGTAAAACTCGATTAGATTCTTGCTTTAATTTCGTTTTCGTGAAGGTTACGTAAAAGCATACTTTTGCGGTGAAATTTCGGAATAAGATTGCAAGGTTAAAATTCCGATGTAGAGTCAACCCATATCAGTATAAAGGCGGGATAAATTTTAAAGAGGTTTTCCTATATTATCGCGTTATTAAAAATTTAGATTTAAGTATTCCCTTACCTCCTAAATCTTCATGAATCTAGAGAAGACGCGAATTTTCTCTATGATACATTTACTGCTGAGCAGTGCTTTTGTTATGAAAGTAAGAAGAAGAGTTTTATATAATTGGCTAAATCAAGAAGCTCCCAGTGCGGTTGATATTAAAGCTCTGGCTGTCAATGCAATTTTAAAGGGTGACAATGATGATGAAGAGGTTGACTACGGGTTGATAGCCGAATGTACACTGCACAAGGGGGGGGGGAATACTGAAATGTTTCAGATTTTAAATTACGTCCAAAGGGGCTTTTTTTTTTAATATTTCGTGTGTTACCTTTATTTATTAAATATCATGTTCTTCACACTTAAACCATAAAATTCAGTTAAAGAACATTAACGCAAAATAATTTCAAACTGAGCATATCTTTAGAATTTCCTATACACAGTCACACGCGCTGGAGATAACAATGTTTTTTTCTGCACAACGTTACCATTGCTTGCTTTGAAATCTTTAAGTTTGTTCATCAAAAATTCGTTAAAGTTTTACAAAATATGAAATCGATAATAAAACAAATTCCAAATTTCAAATTTGGGCTTCCAGATGCCCATATTCGCAGCAGGATTACGTCATTCAAAATTCGATGGCTCTAGGTACCATCCATTTTTCACAATACGAGAATAATACATACATTTATGCAGATTCTTCATTATTTAATTTCTTTAAATATAATACAGGGCTGCAATATTTTGTGGCAACAGTTTGAAAAGTGAACCGACATTTAATGCTCCCGACTCAAAATCGCTAAACGAAAACAATAGTCCTTCAGAGACAAAGCCCTTTTGGACTAAAAAGGGAGGGGGAAAGTTCTATATCTGTCGCTCTACTGGGACGATAGACAAAATTCAAATTGCGTTTTTCGCGTCGCGAAAACTCGACTTAGGATATTAGACATATATATATATATATATATATATATTGCCTGCTCTCTGCGTATTATATCTCCAAGAAACTTTGTAGTTTTGTCGCCAATTTAGGCTAAACTTTCTTCAATAGAAAACTACTTATTACGAACCCTTTGCTTCCATCTCTTAATACGTACTTGCATTCCAGTCATTTGGTTTTTAAAATTTTAAGGCAAGTTGGTTAATTTTTGCTTGCTAGTTTGATTTTTAAATTCCTTTTTTACTACAGATTTTAACTTTAATTTTAAGGATTTTTAATCTTCTTATAATTTTTTTTAAAAATTTGTTCTTGAATCTACTTTTGTTTTTACTTTTGTATTTGAAATGAAAAGAGAGTGTAGGGGATATGTCTTCTAAAGTAAGCGTCTCGTTCAGATTAATTGTGTTCTTAGTGAAAAAATTTTAATCTTAAAGATTATTTGCTTTTTAACGGGATTCTTTTGGTTTAGTGACTAATATCTTTATTTTGATTGAATATGAATTGGTGATTTGAATCTAGCAAATAATTTGATGCTTACTTGGAAGTAAAATGAAACACTCGCTCTTAATTTAGTTACTGTTAATTGATGGTACATTGGTTTATCCCCTTGATAAGTCGATTAATCTGCTATCAATAACAATAACTGGTTTTTGAATACTTAAAGCGTTTACTTTTGATTTTGGCATTTTTGCGATTTAGTTTTCCCTTAACTGTGTTTAAAGCAAGGAGGACTTAAAATTCTATAATTTTTTTTTAAATTCTGAAGAATACCTTTTCAATAATGTTTTTAAATTGAATTTCCGTTGCTTGGAGATGTAATATGGAGAGTTTTCTTTTTATAATTTATAGTGAATTATTGCTTTATTACTTTGCAGCTTTAGCTTAAGTCTTGGGCTTATTAATTTACTTTTAATTACTTTCTTTATATATATATATAACATTTATCTAATACAGGTAGTTTCACATAAAATAAAACTTTTTCTGAAATGACATGCCAATACTTTTTGCACATTTCGATTCTACGACTCAAATTATACCTAAATATAAAACTTTGCAAAATTTGGTAAGAAATTTACGGAGAAATTCAAAATTTATCTTGGCGCATTTTTTTCAGTTTACGCCACGAATAATTCACTTGGCGACCTTCTTAATATACGGCAACCTATTTTCCTTTTCCTTTTTACACTGTGCATGAGCGGAAAGAAAGTCACATCGTTCCTACTTTCAAATAATTTTAACAGAGTCCCCAAACCACAACTGACGATGTTATCGCTTTCAACATATATGCCGAATTTCAAAACGCACCAATGTATAAACTCACGTATATCTTAACTACTAATGATACGTTGTGTAATGAGGCTTACAATTGTGCTTCTGCTTTACACAGCGTTATTACATAGTCTTACAAATCGTTGAGACTTTTGAAGTTCTGGAAAAAAGGTGTGTGTAGCTGCTTGGTTAATTTCTGATCGAGCAAGATGCCAAGTCCTTGGTTGCCCTGTTGTGCTCAGCCATTGAAATATTTCGAACAGACGTATAAAATTTAACTCAAAGACGAAAATCCATGAATATATGTCTTTAAAGATATACCATTCAAATCTTTACAGTTTCCTGTATATTACTGTTTTAAATATGTGTCTGTTCGTCTTTCTCTTAAGGCTCTTTAGTAAGATATCGTAACTGTCAAGTAAAATCATTTTCTTTTTTTGATGAAAGCATGTTTAAAGCTACATATTTAGCATGCTTAAAATATCTTTAGCATGTCTAAAGCTTAAGATGTCTTTAGCATGCTAAAGATCTACCAATTTTAGCATGCTAAAGATAAGCTTAAGGTATCTTTAACATGCTAATATATTTAGCGTGTCTAAAGCTATATCTTTAGCCTGCATGCCCTTAAGATACCATCTTATATCTTAAGGGAGACACATTCCAGTTTTCGTCTGTTACGTGGAATGTATCAAATCATAGGGAAAAATAAGAATCTCTGTGAATTTTCTCTTTAATATAATAGGGTAGATTTAGAAAAAGAAAAAATGTGTTTAAACAAACTTGGTTCATAGTTATTCATCACTGTTTATTGCAGAGTAAGGTTCATTACCGCACTCTTACTTCCTAAGCTTGATAAGTTATCATAAGAATATATATTTTTTTTTTTACCTTGCGCTGTTTATAGGAAATGATTTCTTACTCAAGTTTGTAGAGTTACAGGTTATTTCGAACCAGGAGAGATGAAAAAGGAGCAATGCCCTCGCTGGGACTCGAACCACGGACCTCTCGAATACGCGTCGAGCGTGCTGACCACTACACCACGAAGGCATGTGAAGAAGGCGGGAAAAATACCTTATATACTCCCTCGTTTTTTAAAGGGCGACTGGGGATTAGGCGCCCCAATCTCCAAATCCTGGTGGTGGAGAATCATCATCCACCACCTTTTTAGTTCGGGCGCCAGTGTACAAACATTAGGTTTTTTTTTTTGACAGCAGGAGACATGAAAAATGAACAATGCCCTCGCCGGGACTCGAAACACGGACCTCTCGAATATGCGTCGAGCGTGCTGACCACTACACCACGAAGACATGCGAAGAAGCCGGGGGGGTATACCCTATAAGTTTTATAATAATGTATTACAAAATTAGAATTTCATCGACAGATCTGCAAAGTTTTATTGTTTCCCAATGAATGATATTTTCTGAGAAGTTATGTAGGTATTGAATATTTTCTTGCATTTCTCCTCCCCCTCCCCTTCGCATATTGTTTGGGATTGTTCTAATAATATGTGACATATGTGTACTTATCTTTTAAAAAAAACCTAACTAAAAAATAATTAAACTTGAATCAGTCTTAAATGTATCTTAAGCGTTGACAGAATGCACTTAGAGTATTACAAAATGTTGAGTGATATTTGTGTGTATACTGATAAGGATAGATAAAGTGAACTTCAAGATTTTCCACTCACAGTAAAACTGAAGTCGATAAGAATCTACTGAGAGTCATTTATTAGTAAATATAATTGCTTTCTATAATACATTTTCTGTTGTCAATTGGAAATTCTAGTTAAGTTACTTTGCAAGGTATTTTCTTCCTTCTTTCTGCATCTCTTCGTGGTGTAATTGTTAGCACACTCGGCGCGTATTCGAGAGGTCCAGGCCAAGGCATTATACATTTTCATATTCCCTGCTTTTTAAAAAAAACCTAATGACTCTATAAGGTTAACCCTAATTTTATAACAGTTATTTTAAGTTTATGCATCTTTCCTATCCCTTCTAGCTTCAGCTTACAATTTCCTACCAGAATGTATTTTCAGAAACGCGATTAATGCAAATGAGTAAGAAATGGCAATTCACGACCTGGTTGCAGATGCGAACATTTTATTTAGATACAGAATTCCTGTAGTAGATGTGCAGCCTTTGCTGTGACGCTTGAGATCTGTAAGACTATACTGGAATGCCTGCTTGGGTATATAATGTCCAGTATCTTGGGCCTCACTGTAGAACAGACTGAAGTTTCCATTAGTTTTTGTTTTAATATCTCAGTAAAATTCATGTTGCTGACAAAACATGGTTACTGCTGAAACGTAGCAATATTCATAACCCCCCAAAAGTAAAAAAAGCTTGTAAGGTTTATCCTAGTTTTATAACAGTTATTTTAAGTTTATGCATCCTTCCTATCATTCTAGTTTCAGCTTACAATTTCCTACCAGAATGTAATTTCAGAAACGCAGTTAATGGAAATGAGTAAAGAGAAGTATTTAAGTCGATGTTTCGCTGACTTCGTTACAGAGCTCGAGTTCCTGACTAGCGCGCGTTTGACTTAGGCTACCTCTCTTTAAGCTAGTGCTACGCTTGTCCGTACTTAAGGCCCTTGATTGGCTTCCCCGACTTAGTTAAGATTTAGGGGCCAACTACTTAAAATCTTGACAGCTTCGGCGATATCTTTCAGTTAGCTTTAGTTAAGCTTAGTTAATTTCATATTAATCTGAGTTCAAGCCCAAGTGGAGGCTTTGCTGTACGCTCCGAGTTAGGAGCTGACTGTGACATATTTATTTTGAGAAATAAAGGGTTGCTAACCCTCTTGAGTCTTACGTCTCTGTTCACACACTTAAGCCATTATTCGCTTATCAGTGTTAGGGTTTTTCAAATATTGAACTGTGAAATAAGATGGTAAAACCCCACAACTTTGAAACTTGAAATTCTTTAAAAGATTGGATAAAATAGTAAATGCTCTAATAGTGTATTGTAAAACATGATTTCTTCGTCTTTTAGTTATTAATAGTATATTAAGAAAACCTGATGATGAAGATCTAAAATGAGTATTCTGTGCTAAGATAGCATATAATATAGGGATATCTGTATATATCGTATTAGTCTTTGGAGTCTTCGGCTTGGAAAAGGTAACATTTAGCCTCATTAATGAAATTACAGTCGACGCAAATGAGTAGAAATTTCTTACCATATGCATTTACTTCTATAATTATGAAAATTTGTAACACTAACGGTATGTGACCTGGCATTATCTTGTTGGAAAATGGCTCCAGGATGACGTGCCATGAAGGGTAATGCAACCGGCCTCAGGATGGTATGAACATATCGTTGAGCTGTTAAAGATGTACGGAGGATGACTAAAAATGACCCGCTGTCGTAAGAAATAGCGCCCTACACCGTTATATTTGTACACTGTTGTAACACTACAACCACCCATACGATAAAGCTTGTAAGGTTTATCCTAGTTTTATAACAGTTATTTTAAGTTTATGCATCCTTCCTATCATTCTAGTTTCAGCTTACAATTTCCTACCAGAATGTAATTTCAGAAACGCAGTTAATGGAAATGAGTAAAGAGAAGTATTTAAGTCGATGTTTCGCTGACTTCGTTACAGAGCTCGAGTTCCTGACTAGCGCGCGTTTGACTTAGGCTACCTCTCTTTAAGCTAGTGCTACGCTTGTCCGTACTTAAGGCCCTTGATTGGCTTCCCCGACTTAGTTAAGATTTAGGGGCCAACTACTTAAAATCTTGACAGCTTCGGCGATATCTTTCAGTTAGCTTTAGTTAAGCTTAGTTAATTTCATATTAATCTGAGTTCAAGCCCAAGTGGAGGCTTTGCTGTACGCTCCGAGTTAGGAGCTGACTGTGACATATTTATTTTGAGAAATAAAGGGTTGCTAACCCTCTTGAGTCTTACGTCTCTGTTCACACACTTAAGCCATTATTCGCTTATCAGTGTTAGGGTTTTTCAAATATTGAACTGTGAAATAAGATGGTAAAACCCCACAACTTTGAAACTTGAAATTCTTTAAAAGATTGGATAAAATAGTAAATGCTCTAATAGTGTATTGTAAAACATGATTTCTTCGTCTTTTAGTTATTAATAGTATATTAAGAAAACCTGATGATGAAGATCTAAAATGAGTATTCTGTGCTAAGATAGCATATAATATAGGGATATCTGTATATATCGTATTAGTCTTTGGAGTCTTCGGCTTGGAAAAGGTAACATTTAGCCTCATTAATGAAATTACAGTCGACGCAAATGTGACCTTGCTGGCCAAGAAAGTGTATCAACCGCACGGAGACAGTCCAGAGATATGGGAGCGGTATGTGACCTGGCATTATCTTGTTGGAAAATGGCTCCAGGATGACGTGCCATGAAGGGTAATGCAACCGGCCTCAGGATGGTATGAACATATCGTTGAGCTGTTAAAGATGTACGGAGGCTGACTAAAAATGACCCGCTGTCGTAAGAAATAGCGCCCTACACCATCACACCCAGGATTAAGGCTGTATGCCTTTGTAAAACAAAGGCTGATTTAGACCGCTGGCCCCGTCCTCTCCAGATACGAACACGGTGGTCATCTGCTTCAAGAGTGAAGCGGGATTCACCGCTGAACACTATACTATGCCAGTCTGATGGCAGCCATGATGGTCGGCTGCGACACCACTCCAGACGACTCTGCCGATGTTGTGAACAAAGGCAAACGTCTTAAAGGCCTCTGTAAGCGTAACCCCGCCTCAGACAAGCGCCGTGAAATGGTGAACGGTACTAAGGCAGGTAGAGACGTGGCTGTAATGCGTTGAATAGTCGACAATGATGCCGTTGGGGCGGTTCCGGTATGGCGAACAATTTATTAGTAACACAGTTTATTTGTAAACAGTATAAAAATGTATAAACCGTTTATTTTAATTTATACAATTCTTTTCTCAATTCTAGCTTTCATGCTGTTATATCTCTGTATATCGGGGATTCCCAACATTTTCCTTCTACGACCTCCTCTCATTTTTATCTCTATATAATACACTCACTTCCAAAAGTTAAGCACGGAGAGGAAAATGCTAATTTCCGGAAGCCAATCAGAATTGAAGAGGATGCAATTCGCTGCAGACGTAGATGGAAGTATGCAAATATGTTAGGTAACAGCCAATCGCGCTTTCATGTCAAGAAATATGCAAAAAAGGCAGTCTTATGAGAAGCCAGCTTTATGAACGGATACAGAAGTTGATTGTACGTGCTGACAGAAGGTGTTTAAAACTTTTGTGCAATTTCTTTTCAAGACATACGTATTTCTATGACTTCCAGAAGACGAATTGGAAGATTCTGAGCGCTGGTGTACCGTGGGGCGCATTGAAGCAGGACATCCGATCACAGATGTTGCTCTTTTCTTCGGCGTTCATCATTCTGTAATTTCACGTTTATGGAAACAATTCCAAACCACACATACAGTTGTCCGAAGGCCCATAGCCGGTCGCGCAAGCTATTGCAGCCAAGCGGAATCGCAGAGCGACCTTCACACGTGTGACATCTATGGTTACAGCGTCCATTGGTAAGGCGATATCTGCAGCTACTGTACACAGAAGATTTCATATGAGTGGACTGTACGCCCGAGTACCTCGAGTTTGTGTTCGTCTATCCGTCCAATCAAGAGGGGCACGATTAGAGTGGTGCCGGGAACATGTCAATTGAAATGTGTCTGACTGGGACAATGTCATGTTTACTGATGAGTCAAGATTTGCTCTGGAGCCAGATGACAAGCGTATAAGGATATGGCGTGAACAACGAACACGCAATCAGTCCCAAAACATCACCGAACATCATGCATTCCGAAGCAGAAGCAATATGGTGTGAGCAGGGATTTCATTAGGATACCTGCACATCTTTAAACTGGGTTCTTTGACGGCTGTCCGGTATCGAGATGAAGTCCTAGAACCCATTGTGAGATTGTACGCTGCAGCAGTTGGCCCTACTTCTGTTTTAATGGACGCTAACGCACATCCCCATAGAGCTGACATCGTCGATGACTACCTGGAGAGTGAAGGGATTGCGCGTATGGCGTGGCCAGCATATTCGCCCGACCTTAATCCCATTGAAAATCTTTGGGATGCTCTCGGCCGTGCTGTATCGTCACGTTTCCTACCTCCAGCCACTCTTATTGAGCTGGAAACTGCTCAAGAAGAATGGCGATTGCTTAATTCTGCGGTGGTTGACCACCTAATTGAACTCGTGGTCACAAGGTGTGAACTTTGTATACAGATGAGGGAGGTTCACATACCCTATTAATGTCCTTTTTTAATTTTATGCTGTTTATTTCCACTTTATACATAATTCTGTTTAAGTCTCCAGTATGTCATTATCTGATAACTTACAAAAATTTAATATTGTTTTCATTTCTGTATTAATTATTGATTTTGTTTTATGAATAAATATATATGCTACTTTCCTGCCGAATTTTGTGTCAATCAAAGCAGTATTTGTTGATTTTTTTTGCATTTTACATCTTCGTGCTTAACTTTTAGTAGTGAGTGTATAATCATAATACAAATAATTGCTCGTGAGTAACCTAAATATAACAATGCGATTAAGAATTTGAACAAAAGTTTTTAGGGAAAAAAAATCTGATGCTTTCAAATTTGATATTACACCCAAAGGGGCATTTTTTTAACGTTTTGTGTATTATCTTTATTAAATATCATGTTCTTCGCACTTGAACCGTAAAATTCAATTCAACAGCTATATCCCAAACTAATTTTTAAATGAGCATATGTTTAAAATTTCCGATACACAGTCTCGCGAGCTGGAGATAAAAACGCTTTTTTTTCCAACATAGTGTTGCCCTTGCTCGCTTTGAAATCGTTGAGTTTCTTAATCAAAAATTGGTTAAAATATGAAATAGATAATAAAACAAATTCCAAATTCGAGCTTCCAGATGCCCATATTCTAGTGGAGGACAATTTATTGAAAATTTGATGTTTCTAGGTACCGTTGGTTTTGCGCAGCCCGAGAATTATACGCACATTCATGCAGATTCTTGATTATTTAATTTCTTTAAATATAATGTAGGGCTCTAATATTTGGTGGCAACAATCTGAAAAGTGTGTAGAGGCATTAGGATATTTGGAAGCAATAGAGATGAAAAATTAGTAATGCCTTCACCGGGACTCGAACCCCGGACTTCTGGAATATGCGCCCAGCGTGCTGACCGCTACACCACGAAGGCATGCGAAGAAGGCTGGAGAAATACATTATATACCCCATTTAAAGGGCGACTGGGGATCGGGGGCCCCAGTCGCCAAATCCTGATGGTGGAGAATCATCTTCCACTACTTTTTTTACTTCGGACGCCAGTGTAGAGACATTAGGATTTTTGGAAGCAGGAGAGTTGAAAAATTAGCAACGCCATCGCCGGGACTCGAATCACGGGCCTCTGGAACACGCACCCGGCGTGCTGACCACTGTACCACGAAGGTATGCGAAGAAGACGGGAGAAATACATTATAAGTGATACGCTATTTATAGTGAATCCACGCAAAATGTCAAAACGAAATTATTAACCCTTTTGGGTTAACGGCCTTTGGGCTAAAAAATTCTTTGTTTGGTTTATGTTTTATTATTTTTTGTAGTAATATTAATTTTACAAGTATGAACAAGTTTTCAGAAACAAAATCAGATTCTAATTTGCACCAATTTCCATTTTAATGAATATGATCGCTGCGTGTGATGTATTTGTGCAATGTTTTTAGTATTTGGCATTCAGTTGCTTGACAAGTAGGTCCTTTGAGATGAAATAGAAGTGAGAAGAAGCAAACCATAAAGTGCTGGAACATCGGTGGAGAAGGCCACGTACAGAGCAACTGCAGAACAAACACTCCAGGGCACGGAAGATGAGACCACCATTTCCCACCAACGACGCAGGAAACAAATTAGTGCCCATCTCCCCAGAGCGGAGTTAGAACGATAATGAAAAACCCCATTTTAAAGCCCTGAAGATTTCTGCAGGGAGTGGCAACAGTAATGGACTATTCATCAATGGGCATATCGATGGAGTTCCTTGCAATATATTCATTGATACAGGAGCTAATGTTACCATCATTCGGAAAGATTTAGCTCAACAATTTAAAGACAAACTCTTTTGGACGCCATCTTGCATTACCCTTCAGACTATGTCTGGCGATAAAACCGCAACTCATGGGAAGTTAAACGTAAGCACCACATTTGCAAGTGCCGCTTATCATCATACGGCATATGTGACGGATCTTATAGATCCTTGCAAAGTCGGATTGGACTTTTTAAGAAAATACAAATTTTCTTTGGACTTTAAAACAACAAACTGCTTTCAGTATCTGAGGGCACATCTATACATCATCAAAAGGAATCCTCCCTTGGAAACGCCGACGTCTTGTTTGGAAGACTCTGTTCAGAAAGCAGCCGATATCATACCAGGGTCGAAGAGAAACATGAGCTGCTGAATCCGTTTGAAACTACATCAACATCGGCTGATCGAGACCCATGAAGTCATGAAGAAGTCTGGAAAGTCCCGCTGGAAGATGGCGGTATTAAACCCATAATTGATTTAATGGAGCCCTTAAATAGAGAACCTACCTGGCAGGATATTTCGAACTATAGCCCCACGGCAAAACAATACTGAGCTCTCTGGAACTCACTCCATATTAAAAAAGCCGTCTTGTACCGAAAATTCAAATCGCATGACGGAAAGACTTTCCGATAGCAGCTGATACTTCCAAGATCCCAGATTCCGGGCTCTTTAAGGAACTACATAGCAGACGTACAGGAGGTCACTTCGGAATAATGAAGACTTTGCAGACAGCTCGTAAGCGCTCTTGCTGGAAATTTGGCATATTTGTTATAAGCTATAATAATGCCAAATGTTGTTTACGCACTTTGTTAAAATTATTTGAAAGTATGAACGATAACTTTTTTTCGCTCGTGTACAATGCGAAAAAGGAAAAGAAAATAGATTGCTATAAATTTAGAAGTCTTGTCGCTCGTGTACAATGAGTAAAAAGAAAAGAAAATAGGCTGCTATAAATTGAGAAGTTCGCCACGTGAATGGCGAACTCCACCTTGGCGCAAACTGAAAAAATGCGCCAAGATAGAGTTTTTAAATTTTTCCATAAATTTTCTACCAAAAATTACAAAATTTAATATCTGGGCATAATTTGAGTCTTAGAATCGAAATATGAAAAACAAAATTGACATTTCATTTCAGAAAAGTCCGACTTTGTGTCAAAATAACTATGTTAGAACAATGCTATATATAAATCTAATATATAGCCTAAGCCACGCTTTCGAGACATGCAAAACGCAAGTTAAATTTCAAAAATTTGTCTACTAGAACGAGAAATGCAGAACTGTCTTTTTTTGGGGGGGGGGCGGGAGCAAGGTATACATGATGATCGAAGATTAGGAAGAAGAAAAATATAACCATATTAAAGAAGTGTAATGTAAGCGCCAGAGCCTGGGTAACCGGTCAGCAGTGGGCTGAGTGGGGGTGAAAAACTAAGGGGGTGAAAAATTTTAGAAATACCGGGCCGCAAAAAGCCTAGCGCCGCCTCTTTGTTAGTGACGACATAGAAAGAAAGACGCTGTCAAGCAATGATACGTGAAAATACCACAACCTAAAGCGACTTCACCAGCATCAGTATTCCATACTTTCACAAACGATTTGTAGAAGAGAAATGTTTGCATCCATTTGATCCTGCGTTACTTGATACAACGTTATTAGAACGAAGATTTTATGACGAAGTTGAAAGACTTCTGTCTCGAATGACAGCATTTGACAAAACCCGAATTGAAAACTTTTACCAGAATTGAAATCGTTGTCAAACAAGTGGTTCTTCATAACAGTCCAAAGGTTTTAGCATGCTCAACCACCACAGATGAAATAAATTATGATCTTCCCCAAGAATTACCAAGGAATTATTACGGAAGGTAGAGTATTATGAAAAAAAAATGTGTTAACGGCAGCATATTGTTGTCAGGTGTTACGAAATACACTCACGTTTGTGAAAATTGCAACACCAAGAAGGAATCGTCATAATTGAATGCAATTTAATACACAGTTGAGTGGTAGTGGTACAAATAAATGATTAAATGTTCAAAGCAAACAAACAAGAACAAGAGATCAGAATCAGTATTTTGTGTGGCCACCACGCGCCGCAATAAGTGCTGCTACACGACGTGGCATGGAGTCAAACAAAGTTTGAATGTCTGACTGAGGAAGAGCATTCCATATCGTTTGTACGCGTACCCAAAGTTCGTCTGCAGACGCAACAGGACGAGGATCACGAGCAAGACGCCGACCAATGACATCCCACACATGTTCAATTGGCGACATATCCGGGGAACACGCAGGCCAAGGAAGAAGCTGTACCTGCTGCGCTGCAAAGAAGGATTTAACAATCCGAGCAGTATGAGGGCGGGCATTGTCCTGTTGAAATACAGCGCCTGGCAAGCTTTGAAGGAAGGGAACAGCTTCGGGCTGTAGAACTTCACGGATATACCGGTTGCTGTTCAGATTGCCCACAATTCGTAGCAATTGAGATCGTCTATGATATGCTATGGCGCCCCAGACCATAACTCCGGGTGTTCGTCCACTGTGGCGTTCGATAATGCACTCCGGAAGGTGGCGTTCACCGGCATAGCGTCTGACACGAATGCGGCCATCATGGTACCACAAATTAAAGCGGGATTCGTCAGAAAACACGACATGCTGCCAATCAGCACGCCAGTCTCTATGCTGATTGGCCCATTGTAGCCGCAGGCGGCGATGGTCGTGCGTTAGGGGGATCCTGTATAAAGGAGTCCGTGCGCGCAGTCCACACTGCAGCAGACGTCTACGAATTGATGAAGCACACAATGAAACACCTGTAGCTATTGACCACAGTGCTGCCAATTGTCTAGAGGAAGCTGTACGGTCCGTCCGCGCCATGCGGACCAGGTGTCTATCATCGCGAGCTGACGTCACATTTCGGGGTCCACTCCCGGATTTCCGAGTTGTCCGACACTCGTCCGTCCACTGCTTCCAAACGCGCATCACTGTGCTGCTGTTACGCTGCACACGAGAGGCTACTGCACGATACGACAATCCAGCTTCACGAAGGCCGATGATTCTCCCTCGTTCAAACTCTGTAAGTTGTTCAAATCTCGCTCTCTTTCGTCGACGAGGCATAAGTACAGATTGAGTTAACGTTTACCACTAGCAGATAACCACCGATAACCATACACGCCTCGCTACAGCCGTCTATTTATTCGGATCCGTCAGCCGTTCAGAGGGCGCTGCTCAACATACGCATGCGCTACGGATTTGCAATTCTAATCATTTGCATATCATGCGCTACTTTGCATTTCCTGAAAATTTCAGCTCACTCGCGTAAGTCCTTCATGGTGTTGCAATTTTCACAAACGTGAGTGTATGTGGAGAAATTGCATAAAAATTATTCCAGTTGCTCAGGGATGCGAAATTTACTTTGAAGGGCACCCGCTCGTGAGAAAATAGGGCAAGTCTCCTAACCAAATAAGAACGAGAAGGATAAAAACTGGAATAGCTCTACAACGGGCAGCGATTTTCCTCCTTGAAAGTTGTTTCTTCATTTACCTAAGCCAAAGAATATGTACTGTTAAGAAGGAAAACTTCGCAGAAGCAGAAGTGGCTCCCTTCCAACGAAAAGGGAAACAACTGCGCATGCGTGAAATATCTGTCGCCAAAAAGCGCCAAAGCTCGAAGCTGAATGTCGAAGTTGGTTTGGACAGGTTCGACCGTTATGTTTAGCAAGAGTTTATACAAAGAATATGTTCTTTGGTTTCAAGTAGCGATATGGACAATGGAAGTTCAACAGCCTGTGAAAGTGAAACTTCACCTAATATTTCATTATTTCCGAGTTTAAATTATCGCGACAAGTCAAAGAACGATTCATCTTAACCCGTATTCCTCAATTTCCGATACACTTCGCGGAGGGGGAAAATGTCGGCTAGGTACCAAAGAACTGGTATATCACAGAGGGGAAATTCTCGCCAACAGATTCCATCGCCAAATCCCTTGGCGAATGTTCCCTTTTCTTTGTAGCGGCGTTGCAGACAAAGTGGTTTACATTACGTCTATGGAGCCTTTCCTTCTTTACATAGAGGTTCTTTGCCTAAGCCATTCAAGGACTGAGCGAATATAGTGTTCTACAAAGAATAGCAAATCTTTCAGGAAATTGGATAACAACTGCTCTGAGGCGCGGGGATCACACAGAAGAAATGTAAGTAGAATCTGCTGAAATAAAATTGAGAAAAAAAATAAATTAATTTACCTCGTATCTTATAAATTTTGTGCTATTCCGATGACTATTTTCTGCTGTAAAAGTAATACAGCCGTGACGGCAATTGACAGGAATGAAATTTTTTGAAAATTTGTTTGTTACTCTGACGTTAAGTCTGCGGCAGATAATTCGAAATCGATTAAATTGTTACATAAAGTAGTGCAGGAAATTAAATTAATAATTAATAAAGAAGCCTTTGATAGCATGATTGTTATTCCAAAAGGCATAAAATACTTCAAAATCTAAACTACTGTTTCTTACAAGCTAGTCTCATTTGAAACAGATGTCTTGTTTTGCACCCGCTAAGTCTTTCTACACCGATGGGCGAAAAATCCAGCTTAGGTGCGAAGGAAAGGTATACAGAAATAAGACAATTTCGTGTTTCAGAGCAGCGTAAAAAGGAACTTCGTACATTTTATACGAATTCAAAAGAACAGGAAGAAAAGATGGGACAAAATAAAATTAAAATAAATGTCCCAAAAGTAATAGGAAAAAAAATCTGATGTGTACACCACATGACTTCCTTGTTCGGAATATTAAATGATACGCATTTTGCATTTCATTTAAACTTATTGGATTGAATTAAATCTACTTCATCGATAATGCATAAACCACAGTAGAATACATGCACGCATTAAAATTCACTAATTTATTTACCATAGCAACACTCTGGCGCAAGCTTCACTTAATAGCGTTACATCTCATTCATTTTATAACTCAGAATGCACAAAAATTATGTATATCATCTGAAGAATTACCTAATCGTTGCTACATGTTCTATTCAAATACTGTGATAAATCTAAAACGATGCATAAAAGAAATTTAAAAGAAAAAGTGAAGAAAGAAAGTTTTACGAACAGTTTCAAACAGTTTTTTTGAACGAAAGGAACAGTTTTTCAGAAACGATTGAGTATAGCTCATTCCATTAATTTAGCTCTCACAAAAATACATAAAAACTCAAAATATATATATTAAAAATTACTAAATAAATCTTAAACACTTATTTCTTCGAATAAATTCCAGAATGGATTAAGCATGATTTAATTCGCAGACATAAACGAAGGCTTTGTCTTTGTTGTTGCGAAGCTTAGCTTCTCTAGATTGGCAACAAATCCACTATTCTGCTAAGTTTCAAATGTAAACAAATATGACTGCTATGGTAATAATAAGTAGGCTTAGCCGCACTTGAACTACTTTTAAATTATTGATAATGCTACAAAATTTGCATGCAGATTTACTAAAGGCATAAAAATCTTAACCGGAAGATTGGAACAACATAATTCAACGATTTTTAAAGCAAAAAATGCACAATTTACAAACATATAAGGATAAATAAATTGAACTCACTGAACCGAGTAACAGAGTGGATATACCGGGTGGCCATAATTAAACTGACAGTGCTCGCAGTGTTCTGTAGCGCGATCTATTGCGAGAATGACGCCACATTTTGTAGGAAGATTAAACAAGACGGGGGATGAAGGATTCCGCGAAAAAACAAATTAGTTCCAAAAGTCACAGCTAGGGGAATATTTGGCGTTATGTAATAGAAAATAGAGTGTTAACAAATGCAAATCAATATGGAAATTACCTTTTACTATGTATTCAAATGAGGTTAATACGGCTGCCGTTGTTGAGGACCACATATTGCATTCTGGGCATAGTATGCGCAACAGCAGAAAGTAACATGTCTGCAGGAATCTTCCGTACAGTCCGTGATATGTTATCCTTCAACGTAACCAGGCCCTGGACCACTCCTTGATAGACCTTGGACTTAAGGCAACCCCATAGCCAGAAGTCGCATGGGGTAAGATCAGGCGACCGAGGTGGCCATGCAGTTGGAAAGTAGCGGTTAATGACTCTTTCTGTTGTGAATTTCTGCCGTAGCATCTGTTGCACCCCTACAGCAACGTGTGGAGGGGCTCCATCTTGCATGAAAATGATTTTCCCCAGGCATTGTCTTTGCTGAAGTGCCGGAATGACAAAGCTGTTCAACATGTGGCGATATTTCTCTCCGGTATCAGAACAGGTTTCCGGTCCTGTCGGGGTAATGTTCTCTTAGAAGAATGGACCTACGATAAATTCCGCTGTGAATCCACACCAAACAGTTACCTTTGGCGAATGTAAGGGAATTGCTGTGACTGCATGCGGGGATTTGTCATCCCAAATTTTACGCTTTTTTAAAAGTGTTGCCATATTGCACTTGAACTAAATCAGAAAATGTGCATAATAAAAAGTAATTTTATTCCGTATTAATTTGCATTTGTTAACACTCTATTTTCTATTACACAGCGCCAAATATTCCCCTAGCGGTGACTTTCGGAACTAATTTGTTTTTTTTGCGGAATCCTTCGTCCCCGTCTTGTTTAATCTCCCTACAAAATGTGGCGTCATTCTCGCAAATAGATCGCGCTACAGAACACTGTCAGTTTAATTATGGCCACCCGGTACATTAAGATACTTTTGGTACGGCCGATTGAAACCGAAATAGGAGGTGCACATCTACATGTTATAGCAGTCCTAAATACAAAATTTCAGCGTTCTGAGGTTACTCGTTTTTGAGTTATGCGAGATACATACATACATACGTACGCATACACGCCACGAAAAAAATCTCTTCAAAATCAATTTTAAATAAATTTTATAATTTTTTTTTTGGCGAAAAAGAGTCTTTTATTCTGTCCTTACGTTGAGATATCACGCAAAAACATCGTTAAATTTCATTCGATGGTCAAAATGGATAGGTTTCGTTGGAATACGATACCCGAAATTTTTCGCAATCACAGTACTTCCTTTTTACTTCGTACAAGGGAGTAAAAAGGAAAAGAAGTAGAAAATTTCTTAAAAGACGATTGTGGCCATGAGTGTGGTCAAAAAGGGAGGAAGCTGTGTTCATTTACAATAAATAGTGTGTCCCATGTGTGTGTAGTGAGTGCTTGGTAAAGCTGAATAGATGAAGATGGGGGGGGTAAGAAAAAATTAAAGATTGGGGTCCAGTTACATAACAGTAAGCAAAGGGCAGAGAGTATAGCTCGCGAGTCTCAGTAGGGTGTCGGAGAGGCACAATTTGGTCATGCCCGCAATACAGCATGCTTTCAGCCTTCCATCTACTTTCCGTTTATACGATGCAAGGCATGTTGTCAACCGGCTCTGTGAGTCACGGGATAGACATTTTTAGTCTGAACGGTCTGCAAATTTTAGACGTTATTTCCATACTGTTCGTTATTTCCATACGAAGTGCAAGTTATCCAACAGATACGAAATAGCAAATTATTCGGGGATTAGTAGTAGTTAATTTACCAAACGGGGTTGAGTTATTAGCTTACGCTTTTACTTATTAACTTGATATCCGAAGCTCGTGTCCATGAAATTTGATCACATCTCATAACTCTTTATTTATTTATGTTGTCGAGACAAATTTCTGCCATTCGTATCTAACTTGGCAAGAATTCTTATGAATTTTTTTGCAACTTTCCCAAATAATGTCTTTTTCTGTTAACGCTAATAAGAGTTATTCGAAGCATTTATGAATCCATAGAGACATTAACACAAGTTGATGCGTAAACGAAGCTCTTGGTAGCAAAAGCCAGATGCAAAGAGTTGCCATAAATGGCACTCTAATTCTGACAAACACTTTTCACGTTTGTGACAATTAGATTAATGATTAGAAATATTACTCCTTCATTATTTTAAATAAATCTTGCTATTTCTTTCATTTCCTTTCCCTCTTCTAAAAAAACAATCGCATGCCGACACCACGACTCCCTTGTACAGCCTATTCAATTATACACATTTCTTACTGCATTACTTTATTTAACTCGAATTTCATTAGACTTACATTTCTGTCATTCAGTTATTGTTTTCCCCTAGCGGCATGTCAAAAATACATAAAAACTCTGATTACCTTCGTTAAAAACTGTAAAATTCAGAAAAACATAAAACACCAAATACAGTTAATAAAAGTTAAAAACAATTTTTACAATTAAAATTATAGAGTTTCTACGCAAAAACAAGCAATTCGGCCAGCGGGCAAGAAGATATATTTTTTGGTGCACAAAACTGAAAGTTTACTTTTGGTCCAGTTCAGCAAAAAGACATGAAGTTGGTGCACAAACTGATTTAAGTTACTATTCTACTAGGCGTTCCAAATGCAAACAGACGGCGGCCTCGTTAGGTTTAGTACCGCTTAAATAACTTTTAAATTGCTGATAATTCTACAACTATTGCATGCAAATTAACTAAAGGCATAAAAACCTCAACCGGAAGATAAGAACAACATAATTCAATCTTTTTTAAAGCAAACTGCACATTTTACCAACATATAAGAATAAAAAACTGAGCTCGGCGGGTATTTCTAATTAACTACTTGTTTTAAACTTTAATTTTAAGGATTTTATCATTTTTGATCTTCTTGTCATTTTGAATTACTTTTTAATAATCTGAATGTATACCTTTGTATTTGAGTTTGAAATGAGAGTGTCGGGGATTAATCTTCTAACGCAAGTATTTCGTTTAGTTGTGTTCTTAGTGAACAAGTTTAATTTAAAAAAGTATTTGTTATTTATTTTGTTTAAAAAGATTCTTTTGGCTTAAATGGACTAATGTCTTTATTTTGATTTAGTACTATTTGTGACTTTTGATTTGGATCTAGGAAAAAAAAAATTGATACTTACTTGAAAGCAAGACGAAACACTCTCTCTTAATTTAGTTGTTGTTAATTGATGGTAGATTGGTTTATTCCCCTTGATAAGTCGATTAATCAGCGATCAAAGACAATAGCTAAATTTTTTTTTTTACTTTTGGTTTTGGTATTTTTACGATTAAAGATTTTTCTTTGCAGATTTTTAAAGCAAACGAGGTTCAGAAAATACTAATTAAGATACTGCCTAAATTTTTTTTTTCTTTTCATAATTCATGGTTTTAAATTGAATTTATTTCCATCTCTTGGAGATGGTATTTGGAAAGTTCTTATTACGAATTATTGGTACATATATTATTACGAATTATTGGTAAATATATATATATAATGAAAGTAATTAAAAGTAAATTAATAAGCCCAAGACTTGCGCTAAAGATGCAAAGTAATAAAGCAATAATTCACTATAAATTATAAAAAGAAAACTCCTCCATAAAGAAAAACATATTACACCTCCAAGCAACGGAAATTCAATTTAAAAACATTATTGAAAAGGTATTCTTCAGAATTTAAAAAAATTATAGAATTTTCAGTCCTCCTTGCTTTAAACACAGTTAAGGAAAAACTAAATCGCAAAAATGCCAAAATCAAAAGTAAACTTTTTAAGTATTGAAAAACCAGTTATTGTTATTAATAGCAGATTTATAATTTTTTTTAAATTCTAGAAATACCTTTTCAATAATGTTTTTAAATTGAATTTCCGTTGCTTGGAGGTGTAATATGGAGAGTTTTCTTTTTATAATTTATAGTGAATTATTTCTTTATTACTTTGCAGCTTTAGCGCAAGTCTTAGGCTTATTAATTTACTTTTAATTACTTTCATTATGAATATAACTTCAAACTAATAGCAGCTTTAGCGCTATTTTAATAACAGCCTGCTCTCTGTATATTATATCTCCAAGAAACTTTGTAGTTTTGTCGCCAATTTAGGCTAAACTTTCTTCAATAGAAAACTACTTATTATTACGACAACCCTATTTGCTTCCATCTCTTAATACGTACTTACATTCCAGTCATTTGGTTTTTTAACATTTAAGGCAAGTTGGTTAATTTTTGCTTACTAGTTTTATTTTTTAATTTTCTTTTTTACTAAAGTTTTTAACTTTAATCTTCTTTGATTTTAAAAATTTGTTCTTGAATCTACTTTTGTTTTTACTTTTGTATTTGAAATGAAAAGTGTAGGGGATATGTCTTCTAAAGTAAGCGTCTCGTTCAGATTAATTGTGTTCTTAGTGAAAACATTTTGATCTTGGAAGATTATTTGCTTTTTAGAGGATTCTTTTGGTTTAGTGACTAATATCTTTATTTTGATTGAGTATCAATTAGTGATTTGAACTAGCAAATATTTGAAAAGTGAGACACTTGAAAAGCGCAGCGTTAGAAGTATAGAGATGTCGTCACGCTATGGCCTTGAAAGAGAAGAACGCAGATCACAGCACCCAAACATCAGCGATCGTTGAAACTTTCAACACAAGGCATTAAATCAAATTCCTAATTTTTATTTTGCAATTCCGTCACTGGAAACGGTTGAGAGTTCATTGGAGTAAACTTTCGCACATCACTTGAAAAGAGCCTGTACACATCCATTGGGGTTAGCAGCGGAGATCTATCCTACCGGCTCATTGTAATAATATTAAAAAAAAGAGTCTGTAGTAAATGACGAGCAGGAATTTTAACGTCGTAGAAGTGTTGATCTATAACGAATAGGAAATTGGAGGCGAAGGCAGATTAAATATTCCAAAATAGCTCACATTTTAGATTAATTTTCAGTAAGAAAGAAGAAAGTAGCAGACAGCAGTCCAACACCGAAGCGTAAAAAACAAGTGCGTTACATTCAGGATGAAATCCCAATTCAGACTGAGTTAGTTTTGGTTTACAATGCATTTTGATTGGATAGTTAATACTTCTGTAAAATTATTATTGGTTACTTGACTTTTAGTTCCATTTACATCATCAGAATTATGTAAGTGCCATATGACATGGATCAATCTAGTAATGACGCAGTGCGTAGAGAGGTTATTATTTTTAGAATTGAGAAGGGAAATTTAACGTTGTTAATTTAATCTTAGACATATTCTTTATTTTCAAAAATGAAACTGCACAATTAGATGTTATAGCACTCCCTTATACAAAATTCGAAAGTTCTGAGGTTACTCGTTTTTGAGTTATGCCAGATACATACGCACGTACGTACAAAAGTTGCGAAAAAAGCTCTTCTGAATCCGTTTTAAATCCATTTTAAAATCAGTTTTGGAAAAAACAGTTCTTTACTCTGTCCGTACGTACAGATTTCAGGCAAAGACATCGTTTAAATGGATTCGAGAGCAGTCAAAATGGATATTTTCGTCGAAATGTGAGACCCAGAAATTTTTCGCGATTCCTTGACTTCGTACAAGGAAGTTAAATGTAGATGTAAAATATAAAAATTATGCTGGCTTTGTTCTAGGCTAACAGCAACTTCTAATTAACTTTCCGCAATTTCAGGATCTTACCCCTGGACCAGTACTTTCCAGAACTCTCAGGCCTGTTATGTAACTGCTATTATAAATACCTCTACGCGCCATTTTTTGTCAGATCGCTTTCTGCCATTCCGTGCTATACGAACTCTTTGCCCTGTCTCTTCATCTTCCCTTTGTTAAATATATTTACGATGTCGAGGTTCTAAATGTAATAGTATTACTATTTAAATCATTATTGAATATGTGATCTTCGTCTAAAGCAAATGAGCTGCCATGTTTAATTGAATAAAGATGTGGAGTTTTTAAAGTGAAATTCTTCTGTCTTCAGTTCTGCTGCCTTCCACTCGCAACGACAACATCCGGACTCTGCTTGGCTAAGCTGCATCAATTCCAATGCCCACCCACAGCAAATAACACACATACATATATATATAATTTTCTTTAGAAAGTTAAAACTTGAACGATAGTATTTCAAGGTTTTAAAAACTGCGCATCTAGCTGCAAATTTTTATTACACTATTATTAATAAATAAGAATGTAGAAGCTATGGTACATTCGAAACCTCTAAAATCGAATTTGTAAAAGCACAGTTGTGCCAAAAAAATACATATCAAATGGAATCAAAATACCATTATTAGCAATAAAACATGACAAAAAGAAAAAATAATATATGAGACTAATAATTGAATATTTAAAAAATGTGGGGAAAAGTAGAAGTTGCAAGAAAAAGTAAAAGTTGTAAGAAAAATGGGAGATTTACAAAAAGATCAAAATGGCAATATTCCATTGAGAGTCACACAACAGTTTCGTCAGGGGAAAAGTTCTATGCAACTCCCACTGAAATATTACCTCCACGCGTTTCAACTAACGACCAATTGAGATAATTAACGCGGAAAATAATTTAATGATACCTATCAAATCATTTAGTGCTAATCGATATCGTATCAATTGGGCGTTCCTTTTCCCTACGCGTGGAAGAAAAGCTAGAAGGAGAAGTAATATACAACATATTTCAAAAATTTTTTTTAGAAATAGTAATACAAACAAGAAACTAGGAAACAAATACTGCAGAATTGTCTTATGACTCATAAAATTTTAATCAAGTAAAAAAATTTAGAGATCTAAGAACTGCGATTTGTCAAAAGAAAAAATTCAATTGGAATTCTAGAAGGAATGCCAAATCAGGCCAATTTACTTAATGAACCTTAAAGTAAAAATTATGGGAAGCAAAACTATTACATATTATAATTAAAAAACAGTAAAGAAACCTGAATACGAAAACTGACCTGTTCAAATTAAGTGAATATGGGATGAAAGAAATTTAGAAAAGATTAGAAGATATATATATAAACCTCTTACGTTATATAGTTTTAGTTGCATTAAAAAGTTTTAAAAAAGACTAGCGCAGGATTTTTAGTCACACGTAAGCAACATACATAAGTATAATTATACGGCCATCATCTATTATAAGTAAAACTATGTAGCGAAATAAATTAACCGGATGCTAACAACGATGAATGATTTCTTAAAGTTTCAAAAAGAAATTTAATTCAATTGAATATAATAATTCTTAAATACGTCATTTCTATATTGCCAATTCTATTGCTCTTAAAAGCTGTATTAATGTCGCTATGCATCTCTTTCATTGGAACCCCGTACATTTGTTTTTAGTTACATATGACCAAGAATGCTATTGACATACCCTATAATTTTATGTTCATTAACCGTTTAATTGGCAAATGGTGAAAACACATGTTGCTTCTGAGTTACTGTGCCAAATAGACGGTTAATCATTTACTATGATTTGAAACATTCTTGTAACTTCTTCTTACCGTAGTCGCTCCCCCCCCTCGAATGCAAATTAGTTTTTGAGTACTTAAGCCAAGGGTTTGAATGTTTCAGAGTTAGAGCTTCTAAAAGTTTTGCTTGCTGTTATATTCTATCGCCAGTTTTGCCAAACTTTATTCCGGCGCTAGCCATTTTGCCAGCCGCCTTTAAGAGCCCGTCCCTAAGACGCGCTAAAGTAGACCATTTTGTGTAGTTTTCGAGTACGTTATTTAAATTTAAACTTTAATTTATGTTACTTTATACACCCGCATGGAGCAAAGTTTGTTCTGTAACGCAAGTAGTACCTTCTGTCAAATTTGAAGGTTATATTTTATTAAAAGGTTATTTTAAGCTTCATTAGACTTTGTTATCTTAATTCAGACTCGAGCGATAACTTGTCAATCTAGTAGGGTACGAAGAACATTGATTTAAGTATCCATAGGAGCAGAATCCTACAATGTGGCCAAGAGCTTTCAATTCCATATGACTAAGGTAGAAAAATATTGTTTTACATTTTAATGCATTTCACTAAAACCATGCAACTTAAGAAACAAATTTATATTTTATCATTTTTAGTTCATAACAGTGTTACTTTCCGCAGAAGTACTCGTACAGGTGTTCACAGTATCACAGAGTGCAATTAGTAATTACACTTCAAACTACTAAGAACGTTAAATGCAAAGTGTATGCAAAACAAAACGCTGCAGAGTGTATCTAAAGAACAAAGCTAACCCGGAAATATCTCACTACTCTGAACTCACGCTGAACTAACAGCTAACAACAGCTGAGAGCACATGCTTTCTCCGATCTTATATAGTTTTCGCCTGGCCGCCGAGATATTTTTAGCTCTTTCTGCTTCTCGAAATTACTGAAAGGCATATGACGACCAAATATAGTGATCAATTACATTTGTTCAATTACAATACCTATTATTATGATACAGGCACCTCACAAAATATCGTCAAATAATCGCCAAGTCTGGCGACTTTTGGAGACTTCTCGCCAAATTTGGCGACAAAAATTAGTCTCTAAAACATTGCCAGCTTGTCGAGCTAGCCATTTACTCAATGTTAAATAGACTCGCCCTTGTATTCTTATTTTTTCGGAAGTGGGGATTAGTAGTACTAGGTTTTTCATGTTTCATTATAGAGAAATTTACAACAATTTCATATATAATTTCACTAAAATTATCTAAGTAGGAAATTGGTAACAATATTTATCAAAACATACACAAATAATAATAATAATATTGCAGAAGAAAAATATTCCCCTTTGTATTTATTTTCTGTCTGAAATTTAAAGTTTGATATCTGCAAGACGAACTAAAGTTCGTTACTGAAGTAACTGGCAGCTAAATATTAAGTTTTCAAACAGTCATTTATTTCAGATAATTGTAATATATTTAATTAATCATTAAATAACTTACTTTAAATTGAACTAACATTTTAAAAAAATATGAAAACTTTATAATAATTTCAAAGAAAATTTACCAAGTGGGAGAAAAGTAGAGAATAAATAACAGCAACATAGTCTCTTTCTCGTATTTAATGATTCTTTCTTTGATGTGTAACTAAAAATTTCTCTTTATTTTTTACCATTGGGGGGAAAAAAAGACGGTACCTAGAGCCATCCAGTTTTGAGTAACATAGCCCTTCACCCGAATATGTGCACCTGAAAACCCGAATTTCGAAATTAATTTATTACTTATATCATACTTTGAAAAATTTTAATACATTTTTTATTAACGAACTCAATGATTTGAAAGCGAGCAGTGGCAACACTGTTTGAAATAAGGCATTTTGTCTCCAACACGAGAGCCTGTTGCTATTCGGAAAAATTTAAGATATTTATCTTTCAGTTTTAATTAACAAACTCAGCTATATGAAAGCAATGTGTATATACTCAGCTATATGAAAGCAATATGTAAAGCCGTGTAGCCTCGGCTGGAATTAAACTATTTTTATCTTCAACGCGCCAGTGAGTTGCCACTGAGTAAAGCCTAAGATAGTTTCAAATTTAATCTAGAAGGTTACTGAGCAATAAATTAAGCGATTTACAAATAATAAACGCAGCTCTTAAGAATATATATTTTTTACTTTTTATTGTCATTGATTTAAATATGAACATGTATTAAAATCATGAGATATTTAATTAAGAATATTCACTATTTTTATGAAGTTATGCTAGCTGGACTCCTTACAATTCTTATATACTCCTTGTTTTTTATAATAATACTTTTCTGTGGCTAGTCGCATAACAGGCTAGTTGTTATAGAAATAATATAGCAAATATAAAAATTTTTATCGCAACGTCCAGTACTCTATCGGAAATTCTAAAGATATGCTGTTTTTAAATATTTTGTGATTTTGCTGCTGAATTGAATATTATGTGGCATAAGTGGGAAGAACGTGATATTTAATAGATCATAAGTTAACACATAAGTTAATAAAAAGGGAAAAAAATTGTTAGCCATCTTACTAAGGAAACTAAACATTGATATGATGAACGCAGAAAAGACTGACAAAAAACAAAAAAAAATGCAAGCTAACACTTAACACTGCATCGGGAATTCTAAGCACATGTGCTGTTATGGAACCTTTTAAAAATTTTGTGAGTTTGTTGTTGAATTCTATGTGGCGTAAGTGTAAAGAAACGATGCTTAGTTGCTTAAAAAAAAAAAAAAAAAAAAAAAAAAAAAAAAAAATTGCAGGAGTTGAGTGCAAGAACAGACTAGTATACAGCAACCTCAGCTGGAGAGTAAAAAACCATAATAAACACTTCTAGGCGCTTGAGCGCCCGTTAAAATCTGAAACCTTTCAGATCTTATTATTCTTTTTTTAACCTATTATTCCCATTAAACTACATTAAAAATTGTTCTACTCCTTTCAGTTCATTAACTATTTTATGAATTTTAAATAAACGCTTATTTTCTTAGAATTTTTTATCCTTTTTACTTTCTTGTGAGAAGTAAAGGAAGAATTGTAATCAAAAAACATTTCGGATATCATATTTCAACCAAAAATATCATTTTGACCGCTATCGAATGCAATTTAACGATGTTTTTGAGTGACATCTGTACGTAAGTACAGAATAAAGGACTCTGTTTCCCAAAACGGGTTATAAAATGGATTTAAAATAGATTCAGAAGAGATTTTTTTCGTGAGGTCTGAACGTATCTAATTAAATACTTATCTCACATAACTCAAAATCAAGTAGTCTCGGAACTTTGAAATTTTGTATATGGGATTGCTATAACATGTAGTTGTGCACTTCCCTTTTTGGTTCAAATCGGCCAGTGTGTGTATGACCGAATAAAACCAATTCGGCTTGGTTAGCTCAGTTTCTTTTATTCTTATATGTTGGTAAACTGTGCATTTCTGCTTTACAAGGGATTGAATTATGTTGTTCTTAGGTTCCGGTTAAAGTTTTTATGCGTTTAATTAATCTGTACTCAATAGTTACAGAATTATCAACAACTTAAAAGTTTTTTAAATGCGTCAAAGCCTAATAGAGCAGCCATGTTTGTTTACATTTGAAACTTAGCAGGATAGTTAATAGAGCCAGTTTCTGCACCTTCACTGTCTTTTTGTTAAGAGGACCAAAGTAAACTTTCAGTTTTGTGCATCGAAGAATATGCCTTCTTGCCCGCTGGCCGAATTGTTTGCTTTTGCGCAGAAACTCTAATTTTAATCATTTAAAAAAAAACCCTGGAAGGATTCAGATTTTAGATTACGTCTAAAGGGGTTTTTTGTACCGTGTCCATTATAAAAAGAAATTAATGACATGACAATGTTCTGAACAAAACACAAACAAAAAACTAAACCCACTACAAACACATAAACCACCCCAATACAAACACAAAAACCAACCCAATACAATTCCAATAGCCTACACAGTAAAAATCCAATACTCAACACAATACAATTCTAATAGGCAACCCAATACAATTCCAATAGCCAATCCAATACAATTCCAATAGCTAAACCAATACAATTCATATAGCCAACCTAATACAATTCCATTATGCAACATAGAAAAATAAGCAGTAAATTGAAAAGTGAAACGGACATTTTTTGAGTTTCAACGCAAAATGGCAAAACGAAAACAATAGTCCTTCGGGGACAAAAGCCCCTTTGGAATGAATGAAATGTAACGGTGTAAAGTGAATCTAACGCCAGAGCGTCAGTATGGTAAAATGAACTGCATTTTTAAAAGAGTGCATTTATTCTATTGTGGTTTATGCACTATCGACGAATTAATTCAATTCCATAAGGTTAAATGAAATGCAAGAAAAAATGCGTATAATTTAATATTCTGTACGTGGAAGTCATGTGGTGTACAGATCAGATTTTTTAATTTACTTTAAAACGTGAAAAACTTCATTGGAAGGATTTGAGTATTATCACATTTCACGTGCATAAATTATGTTGATAAAATAATAACATTATTAGCATATTTATATAACATGCATAATGATGTGAATTTATCATATAAATCTCTAGCAATATGCAATTACGGCATTAAAAGAACTACCACACAATTTCAGATTTCATGGGCTTTCAAGCAATTTCAAGCAAAGCAAACATTTCCATTTGGAAATCAAATTAGGATTCAACAGTACTTTGCTGCCATCTATTGGCGAGTGAAGAAACTAAAGATTGCGTTTAAGCTGTAGTAAATTGCAAAATAATGCTCCACTTCCTCTTCTTTCTTCTTCCCATTGCCATTTCTTGTTTGAAATAAAATACTAAAGTCATTTGTCATAAATTAAATGACACTGAAACTCTCTTTTTTATCGTTTCGAATCAAAAGTCAGTACAAGAGAAGTAAAAAAAGGCTACTGCGTTATGAAAATTCGAATATTTTAAAAGAGATATAAGTTTCTTTTTTTTTTTTATTTCTGCCCCTCGGAAATATAAATTGTCTCGCAACGGTCAAAGTAAGCCGTTTTCCATTTTAAAAGAGAGACAGTTTTCGCATATGCTATTTCAAAGCAATGCTTCGATGAGTTTTGAGGGCATTCTTAAGTATTCGAGAAGTGGAATATATTTAAAAGAAAAACACACGAACTCACATAAAAACAAAACAGAAAAAGGAACAAACTTGTTTTAGATTCTCAGTAGCTTTACTCTGGCAATACATCACAAAAATGGCAGTTTCATTCGAAATGCATTTGGCTAGCCGGCTTGTAGCTTAAAAAGAGGTTTCAAACTCATCAAAATACGAAGAACTTTTTTTTCCCTTATGATTCTTTCGTTTTTCTTTATCTGATGATTTTATCCACAGAAGATTACATTTGAGAAGTCTGGATATGTTTTCATAAGTAATACACGTAGGCAGTTTATTTCTGTATAAGTGAAGGGATGTATTTATGTTTGACCGTCTAGAAGAATTTCAGTCGTCACGCGCAGTGCTTACAAACTGGGTCTTGAAAGGTGCATCTGTAACTTTATTATAACGTTTCAAATTTTGTTTTCGTGTTTTTATTTAAATACATTTAAAGTACTTACAGATGCGGGAGAAAATTTCTGCACAACTACTGTTAATATTAAAGTTGGGGAAATAAATAATAATTAAAAAATGAAAGCTTTCAGATTTTATATTAAGCACAGAAGGGCGCTTTTTTTTCATTTACACATACATACATGTTTCGAGAGCATTTTTATTTATTATTAGTTTTCATTATTATTATTCTATTTATTTCGTTTTTTCAATTCTTAGATTTTATTCCAAACAGTTATGATTTTTGTGTATTTTGCACAATTTTTTTTCATACCTAAAAAGTACATTTTAATGTTATTTTATTCCAAAAACATTTAATTAATTTATGCTTCCTCTTAGCAAGAAGGGCATAAATTAATTCTTTATTAATTTTATTTTTTCTATATTTATTTTTTATTTCAAAACTTCAGATTTTTCCTATTATTTTTTTAGAGTCTAAAAATCTAAATTATACCTAAAAAAATGTCATTTTGTAAATTCTTTCATTTTTTAATCATTTTTAATACTTATATTTTATCTCGAAAATATAACATTTTTGTGCATTTTTTAACGTTTTCATATCTAAAATACTTACTTTTTTAATACTTATATTTTATTCCAAAAACTTCAGATTTTTGTATATTGTTAAAAGTTTTTTTTTCGTATTTAAAAAACTATGTAAAAAACGTATATATCTTTGACATAAGACAGAGTCATTCAGATTTTTGACAAAGTGACAAAGGTCATATTGACTCTACCTGATATCACATACACTCATGTCCATAAATTAAGGATAATGCAAAATCAGACAAAGGAAGAGCTAGAAGCAAAAGAAATTTGACTAATTTGTAAAGCTTATTTATTAAACAAAAGGTAAAGAGCAAAAAAAGATGCTATATGTTTGATATTATTAAAAAAAATTAGCGATTTTTTCTCCCTGGAGCAAATTACAAGAAAAAACCTATTGACAAAAAACCAATATTACACGGTTGGTATGATTGTTAATAAATTGTATGTCTCCCAGACGATGCAATACAGTCCGTACAACGCCTAGGCATGCTGAGTATCAAATTATCGATCTGATCTTGGTGGATATTACACCACTTAAAAAGCAATGCTCTCCGAAGTTCCGGTAGACATGTAGGAGGAGGTTGACGGGCTGCAACTCGTCGGCCAAACATGTCCCACACGTGCCCTACTGGATTCAAATCCGGTGATAATGCTGGCCAGTCCATACGGGTGATATCCTCCGATTAAAGGCATTCGCTTACGATGTTTGCAAGGTGAGGACGGGCGTTGTAATCCATAAACACAAATTGTGCACCCATGGCGCCCCGAAACAAACGTACATGTTGTTCCAGAATGATGTCCCGATAGATTTGGCTCGTCATGGTTCCAATTTGAACATTCAGGTCAGTTCTGGAACCCAGAATAATTCCACCTCAAACGAGCACTCCTGCACTACCGTAACGGTCTCGTTCAATCATGTTTTCTTGGTGGTAACGGGTACCTAGAGCTCTCCATATGAAAGTCCGGCGAGAATCAGACTGCAAGCTAAACCTGGACTCGTCGGAAAGCATCACACGAGCCCACTGTTGCGATGTCCACAACGCATGCTCTCTACTCCAGGCTAACCGCAGGCGACAGTGAGCTGCAGTAAGTAGAACACATCTGACAGGTCTACGAGCATATAGACCAAGCTGCCCTAAGCGTCTGCACACGGTCTGCCTTGAAATTGTAGTACCAGTGGCTGAAGAGAGCTGACGAGACAGGTCTGAGGCTGTACTCCGCCTGTTTCTTTTGGCAGTAACTGCCAAATACCGGTCCTCATTCGGCGTTGTAACTCTGGGGCGACCTGTGCTGTAAAGTCTACTCACATTACTATCATCTTGGAATCGTTGTCAAAGCCTGGAGATGACCCTCTGGGCAATTCCAAGTTCGTCTGATGCTTCCAGTTGGGTACGCCCACATTCCAGACGGCCGATCATTCTACCACGTAAAAAATCATCCAAATGCGTCCTTTGTGTCAGAACTATTCGGTTATTGCACTGAAATGTTTATAAAGCGCCTGCGAACAATTTTACTTTGTTGCCTGCATTCCTTATATATCACTCTCTTACATTCTCGTCTCATATCGGTGTCATCTGGTTACTTCCTGAAATTTGCATATGATTCTTGAAGATGTGTGTAGTGATTTTACAGGTGATATATTTATTTTAGAGTTCGATTTCCGCGTGACTCCGAATTATCCTTAATTTATGGACATGAGTGTAGTATTTAATTTTCGATCCGTTCGCGAACGAACCACTTATTCACCGTGAAGCAGAGCAATGTTGTTCTGAGTGAAAGAATTCATATTCTGGCAATGCAATATACTTTCAAATGCTGTTAACGTAAACTTCCCTGTAAATTTTCTTGTATATTTAACAGGTGCATGTAATAAGTCACTCAAAAATTACAGTACGAATTCTGGCCAAGCGAAAATACACAGTCCAGTCACATTAATGTGACCACCACGTACTTTCCATGTCAGAGTTAAATAACCAATCACAGAAGGCAGGTGGCAGCACAGTGCAGTTGAGCGTATATAAAGGGTGTGTGAGGGCTTCGGAAAACATTTCAATCGTTGGCGTAATGCAGAAACGAAGCGATTTATCCGACTTCCAAAAGGGCATGATCATTGGCTTTCGGGCCAAGGGTGGAAGCATTTCCGAAACGGCTGAGTTTGTGAACTGTTCGCGTGCCGCCGTGGTAAAAGTGTACCGTGCATGGCAAAATGGGACTGTCCAAAATCAGCGACGTGGCAAATGTGGTGCACCACGGGCCATAGATGACAGAGGCGAACGACGGTTGCGGAGATGCGTTCGGGCAGATAGACGGGCTACCGTTGAGCAACTGACCACCAAAATGAACCAAGGGGCTACCAAAAGTGTCTCCCAAAGTACTATTCAGCGAACATTGCTGCGTCTGGGCCTCCGAAGCAGACGCCTGGTTCGTGCACCTATGCTGACTGCTGTTCATCGACGGCGAAGGCTAGAATTTGCACGCCAGTACAGCAGCTGGACGTCCACTGAGTGGCGACAGGTTGCGTTTTCGGATGAATCGCGTTTTATGCTCCATCGGACAGATGGACGTTGGCGTATAAGGCGTGAAACCTCTGAAAGGAACCACCCTGCAACCATTGCCGGAACGGTCCAAGCTGGAGGCGGGAGCATTATGGTCTGGGGAATGTTTTCCTGGCATTCTCTAGGTTCACTGATCATTGTGGAAGGCACAATGGATCAATACAAGTACGCATCTGTCCTTGCGGACCATGTTCACCCCTACATGCGCATTGTTTTTCCTCAGGATGATGGCATCTTCCAGCAGGACAATGCGAGGTGCCATACAGCTGCCAGTGTACGTGCGTGGTTCGAAGAGCACCAGGATGAGTTTACCGTCCTCCCCTGGCCAGCAAACTCACCTGACTTAAACCCAATCGAGCATCTGTGGGACCATCTCGATCGAGTTGTTCGCGCCATGGATCCTCACCCGCGTAATCTAGCGCAGCTGGCCACGGCATTAGAGTCGGCATGGCTCAACATCCCAGAGAACACCTTCAGGGACCTATGTGACTCTCTTCCTGCACGTCTCGCAGCAGTCCGCTCTGCGAAAGGTGGTTATTCTGGCTTTTGACAGATGGTTACATTAATGTGACTGGACTGTGTATCTGCTAAATGATAAATTTATAAAAAAGAAATGGTTTTAAAAAGAAAAACTGTCCATTTCAGTTCTTAAGAAAATAACAAGACTTTTAATTCCAAAATAGGAGGAAAAATTTATCTTTGAAACTCTAGATGAGAGGGGGAGGGGAAGAATAAAGCCAATCACCGCGAATCAAAGACGGTCGAATACCATAAAGTGGAACTTATAATCCTCCACAATCTCTCTTCCACACAAATTCCTTAATCCAATTCAACTTTTCAATGGTATTTTCGTGTGCTTTCAACTTTGGTAGAAAGTCATTGAAAGAGTTCTGGACATGCGATGGGTTACTCTTTTTCCTGGTTGTGTTTAAGACACCGGTGAAGAGGAAAAAAGATTTTAAGTCTCACAGATTAAAAGTTTCTGATGCCGTTTTCCACCAGTTTGTAATTACGAAGCGAAGGATTTATTTATTAATTTCTTAATCTTAAAAGGACTGAAGAAGCGTAAACTTCGGAAAACTTACTTTCTGAAATTATTTCATATGACAGTGAAGTGCTAAACGAGCAGCAGTATTTCTATTACTCGAGGAGTATGAACTGATGCCACCACAAATAAATGAAAACTCGGACCAAGTGAGGTATCCGTGAATGTTTTTGATAATCCAACCCTTCTGTTATAATTATATAATTATTATAGGTTGGGAAAAAAAAGTTAATTGTTAATAAAGTTGTTTTTAATTTGTTTAATTTAGTGTTATTATTTTTTTAGATTTTGTAAATCCCCTCATAATTTTGTAGTCTACACTAATTCAATATTCGTCAAAAATGAAGAAAATAATGAATTCTCTGAATTGAAAATACCAAATTTTATAGAAATCAAATGAAAATATTCCGACAATAGTCATTTTGGCTATAATAGATTTGGAACTAATGATTTAATAAATCAAAATCTTTGAATGAAGTTTTAAAAGGAGTAAAAACTATCTTCAAAAGAAATCTGTGATTCCAATTCAAACTTTTTTTCCCACGCACCCATAAAAAATTACTCAAAAGAGCACAGTATTATACCTTTGAATGACTATCTTCCAAGTGACAAGATTTCAATTTGACGGAACAACTGCAATTAATTTCGCTATGATTATTCACGCCTTTATAACAAAAATAAACACATACTAATGAATTTATTTTCCTTTTATACATAACATAATTATATCTATATACACTCTTAGACAAAAAGAACGACGCACCACGATGCACCGAGAAGATATAAAGCAAATTGGACACAAATTAATATACATACAGGTTTCGACGAAAAATGCAAAATTTTTCATTTTGACTGCCAATGAATGAATGGTTGTCGCTACAGCGCATCCGATCTGCGCAACTGGCAGGATATTTTTATAAGAGGAGAAATTACGATTCCAGGTCTACAGCTTGCATCTTGTCCTCCGGACGCACTCATGCATTTTCTATACTTCCAGTGTTCTTAATATTTCAAGATAGCTGGTATACACATTGCTTTCTGCAAGCTACACACGGGAATAGTGGAAAAAGGAAAGGAATTCCAGATCATAAATTCTTCACGAATTTCATTCCGTGTACTTTAGTAGACAGTAACTATGCCACGCATACAGGTGAGAGAACGATATGCGCAGATGTCAGAATTTGAGAAAGGTCGTGTAGTTGTGCTCAAAGAAGCCGGTTGGTCTTATCGGCGAATAGCTCTATACTTGAGCAGGAGCAATGCCACTATTAGACGATGTTGGCAGGAATGAATGAACCATGGCCGCACACGGCGTCAAGAAAGAAGCGGTCAGAACGTGAAGACCGAGCAATCGTCAGATCATCGATTGTACGTGCAACTAGTGCTTCAGTGACCGCAAGGACCCTTCACGGAAGGCTCACAGAAAGGGGGCTGAGGTCACGGCGCCCCTTGCGCCTCTGTACAACGTCAAGCCCATTTGCAGTGGTGTCGGG
This sequence comes from Stegodyphus mimosarum, assembly GCA_000611955.2. Classification (NCBI taxonomy): domain Eukaryota; kingdom Metazoa; phylum Arthropoda; class Arachnida; order Araneae; family Eresidae; genus Stegodyphus; species Stegodyphus mimosarum. The sequence continues at coordinate 3,287 of KK121360.1, read as the reverse complement.
CTCATTCGTAATGGAATGTTATTGACTGGAGTAGAATAGTCGTCAGTGATGAGTTCCGCTTTGAACTGAGCCCCGATGACCAGCGAAGGGGTGTCTGGAGACGTCCCGGACAGCGGTTTGATACCAACCTGACTGTCTTCCGGCAGACAGGCCGACAATCAGGAATGATGGTCTGAGGTGTTATTTCATTTCATAGTAGGACCCCTTTGGTTGTCATCCGTCGCAACCTTACAGCACAGCGGTACGTGGACGAAGTTCTAAGGCCCGTTGTGTTGCCTTTCATGTCACGCCACCTTGGGCTTACATTTCAGCAAGATAATGCCCGCCCACACACTGCACATGTTTCTACTGCTTGCCTTTCTGCTTGACGAACATTACCTTGGCCAGCAAGGTCGCCGGATCTCTGTCCTATTGAGCACGTTTGAAGCATTATGGGCAGGGCCCTCCAACCAGCTTGGGATGTTGACGATCTAACGAGCCAGATGGACAGAATTCGGCACGATATCCCTGGAGAGGACATCCGCAACGTCTATCAATCGATGCCAAGCCGAACAACTACTTGCATAAGGGCCAGAGGTGGACAAACGCGTTACTGAGTTTTTCACTTTGTGAAGCTCTATCACTTCAATAAATCATCCAATTTTTCTCAAATGGTAATCATTTGTTTTTCTGTACATGTACATCACTTCTACCGATTTTCGTCCCATTCGGATAGCTCCTTCTTGGTGCGTTTTTTTTCTCTAAGTGCATATAATAGCATCAAATTAAATTTAACATTATATCGTTTCAAATTAACTATTTATTATATCAGTGGCTTTTAATTTATTTTTCCCATTCGCCTACAATCAATCTGTCTCAGTGTCATATCGACCTTGGGGTGAGCGTTCTATATTGACCATTTTAGAAACCCTGGATACAGGCATGAAACTATGCCAATTGTTATGATGGCAGTCTCTTTCGTTTCTTTTAGCATCTTAAATAATTTTGTCATCTAAAAACAACAACAACTAAAAAAAGCACAATTAGTTTTGTAGTACATAGTTCATCGTACAGCTGACCCGTAATTTAAGAATAAAAATTGTATGTTGGTTCCATTGTCTTCCAAACGGAATTCTTTTGCCTCCAAATGAAATTCAAAATAAAAATAATAAGGTAAATAAATCCTTTTATGACGTAATTTATCGCTTTAACTTTCTTAAAAGCGTCTTTCTAAAGGAAGCTTTTAATTTATTCTAAATATATGTATTTGAAATGTCTCTTTTCATTTTTTGAGTCTTGTTGTATAACGTTACGCTGCGTGGGCATTTATCATCCACAGGATCTGAAAAATATAGCCATTCATCCATGCATAAGATTGTTTATTTATTATTACCATGGTCTGGTAAACTGCCGAGGTTCAAACGCGTTGCAATTCGACGCAGCAAATTAAGTTTCTTAATTTATTTTTTCAGATTGAAACTATAACTTGCTTAGTTAACTGAATAGTTTAAAAGCAATGTATGTGTTTCTTAATGATTTGTAGATTTATTTTGTTAAATGATATTACACGAGGTAGTGTTTCATAATTTCATTTCTAACTGCTGAAACCTATAAAATACTACACTGTGTAAAATATGACATATTTACTTAAGAACACCTGAATGGATCTTCTGTACTTTCAGCGAATGGATAATTGTAACATAATATCTGTTGAGTTCAATTTTGAGCTGTTTTAGAGTTATATAGGCATTGACCACTCTCCACGGCATCGAGCGTGGATCATAGGAAAAACTACTGATCACAGGAAGTACAATTGGCTGACATAAACCCTCCGATTGGCGCCGGTTGAATGACGGAGGAGACCATGGAGTTAGGAAGTAAGAAGGAGAGGCCCTAACCGGTTTTTCCCAGACACAATTTGAGAGCACTGGCGATGCCTTTGTGGTGACCAAAACATTCGGTTTTGACACGATCGGATGCAAATATTTTGTAATTACGTCGTAAATATACATATAAATGTATATATTTTCTCTTTCTACACTATTTCAGGGACTTAAGTATGTGAAAAGAATACACTTTTAAACATTTCATTCTGAACGGAATTAAATGCTATACTTCTCACAGAACAATTTGTTCAGAACACTTTTTTGAATGAAATACAGGGTGTTTATAAAGTCCTGTACTCATTTTGATGTTTAATGACTCATAAAATAATGAAGATATAAACAAACTTATGGCCTTTATTGATGGAATAACTTATATATTTTCCTTTTCAGGTTTGAATATCTTTACTTTTGTAAATATCGTCTGCGCGTGTGGTTAATTTCAGATAAATTCATTTTCCAGTCTAAATATCTGTACTTTTCTAAATATCATCTGCTTATTAATTGCATTTTTTTCTCTTTTGTTTTTGGCAACTATGAATCAACTATGGTAATAACCCCCATGAATACCGTGAGGCACAAAGGCATTCTCCAAAGGTTAATGTGTGGTGTGGACTAACGCACGACCGAGTCATTGGGCCTTTCTTTTTTACAGAAAGACGGTCTTATCAGTCGTATATTTAGACATGTTGGAAAACTTCGTATTTCCACAACTAGAAGAGCTTCAGCCACAAGTCTTTTTGCAACAAGATGGTGCACCACCTCATTGGGGAACCATCGCTCGTAGTTCTTTGAATGACCATTTTTACAAGAAGATGGATTGGACGAGGTGGTCCAATTCCTTGGCCACCCAGATCACCCGAAATAACGATACTGGACTTTTTCCTTTGGGGATTTGTAAAGGACAACGTTTACAGGAGGAGAGTGTCGAACATGGATGACCTAAAAGCCAAAAATACGACCGCAATAGACTCTGTGGATGCCGACATGCTTGCCGGTACCTGGCGTGAAATTGAATATCGACTCGATATTCTCCGTGCAAAGAAGGGGGCACACGTGGAAGTTCATTGACAAGGGTTGTCATGCACGTGCTCGGTAAGAGGAAGCTACCAACCAAGCCCTGCTCGTGTGAAAAAAAAAACTGTCTATCTGAAAGCGGAGAGAAAGCAAAATCTGGCTACGAGAAGAAAAAAACGTGCTTGATGCGAGAAAGACGGAGGCTCGTGAGAAACATTTTTTGAATTGATTATTTTCGTATTCCAAAGTTTGAAGTTTCATCTGTGATTATTAAAAACTGAAAGGTTAAATGTAATAGTTGTGCGTTTTCAATGTAATTGTGAAAAAAAATACTTTGTGAAAAGAATATATATATTGTTACGAATTTCAAATTTATTTGGCTATTTATTTAGAATTGTAATTAGATTT
>KK121359.1:1811-38551 GCA_000611955.2 Stegodyphus mimosarum | reverse complement strand
CAAATCTAATTACAATTCTAAATAAATAGCCAAATAAATTTGAAATTCGTAACAATATTTTTAAATAAGATTTGTTGGCAATAATTTGGAAAATGATACATCATTTATATTGATTAACGCAAAATCGCGTTTCGAGACTAATAGCCCGTTTTTTTCTAATACTCGTTTGCATCTAATAATTTCGCTTCAAATTCTACTTCTTAAGACAATTTATAGTTTTTTGCTGTTCCATAAAAAGCAACACATAAATCCTTTTACTTTAAAAGACTTTTGACATCTGTAAAATGCCTTAATATTGTATTTTCCAACCTTTGTGTTGTGATAAACTATTATATTATGAAATGCTACTAGGTGTGTTGCGAAACTTTTAAATTTCAGTAAGCATTTCAAATGGGTTGTATATTTATCATGAAACGTTTAAGACGTGTTAATAAAAACAAATTGAACAAAGTCGCCAACAGGTAGGAGAATGCATAATTTATGTTTTCAGATTTTGAGTGAAAGTCTACTTGCAACAATGTACAGAAGTTGGAAGAAATCACCTGATTTTAGCATGAAACCAAAATTTATAGACATTTCAATATCTCTGTTTTGAATTAGTGCACGATGTTTGCACGGCAAATATGACGATAAAATATTGTTCATACATAAATCAGCATTTTTTACAATGAAAACGATTAACTTTAATAACAAGGGCATATTGAAGACGTTTTCCATCTTGGTCCGTCAATGTGGAGGAAATTCGTGGAGAACAAACAAAGCACAGCCTTCGTATTAACCAGTAATTATAAGTAAACAGGGGAAAATGCATGAGGCACTAGAAACTTCACTACATAATCGAACAGGTATTGCCCCAATACACTAACTAGTTGTAGTATGAAGAACTGGAATTGACTGTATGCTTTTTCTCCTAAGTAATTATGGAGTTATACATCGGAGTTGTTACATTTAAATATAAGGACATAATAACGCAAAATTAGGCAAATGTACATAATATAACACAAACTGTTGAGTATACTCATTAGAATATTGGATTACGTAAATATAGTACAGTTGATATTTTGGAGATCGTTGCACTGAAGATTTTGCATTTTTAAGTAAGTAGACAAAGAAACAGGCTTTGATTTTGCTAATACATTGGGAGTCTGATTCTTGCCATGTGAGGATATTTGTTACAGATAAGACTGTACTGAGTTAGGTGTTTCAGTACAAAGTCCAAAAGTTCATAAATAAAGTACATGAGCCCAGCCTAGTATGTTTGATGATTTGGAGCATTTTGGAAATTATTAAAGTTGCTTGCAGTCAATAATTGGGGTCTAGTCATTGCTCTTTCTTCTTCATCCGATGTAGCATAGTCATTGCTCTTTCACTGTTTCGTTTTGCGGTCCTAAGGTATTACTTGGTGTAGGTTCAGTCCTAGAGCACTGAGCATTTTGTGTACTTTCATGATTTTAGATATAGGTGGCGTTGAGATAGCACCAGTCTTTTAACGTTATGATCTAGATTGGTGGGTTTCCGAATATGTAGGTCACTTCTAAGACCGCAGAAGAACAGGTAATGGTCTGCATCTCCTTTGAATCCACAGACGCAGTTGTCGCTATTAGAGAGGTTCCTTTTAAGAAAATGATCTGGATATGAGCGATGACCGATGAGATAATAGGTTACGAAGGATTTGGAGCTCCTGATTTCTGTGCTGATTTTTGGAAAGAACTGGTGAGTCCGTTGGCTTGTTGTAGCTTTAGTACTCTTCTTGCCAATCGTGGCTTAGCAGCGTGTTTAGGATTTGCTGTAGTTGCGATTTCGGAAGCCTGATTTTGAGGAACTCGCCTTCTTTGGAAGGAGCTACTGTTTTTGCCAGATTTTTAGCGGTATTGTTCCCAATGTTACCGCTGACCCAGAAGTCTATATAAATAATTTGAGCGTTTGAATTAAATGGTTATGTGTGAAAATACGTAAATGCTAAACTTCTGAAATTTCACTAAAATACATCCAAAAATTAAACTGGAAGTGACCGAAAAATATTTCATTAAGGGGTTGCGTTAAATTGTTGTTATTATTTGTCAGCACGTTTAGTTATCTGAAGTATTCTTGGGACTTTTCTAGAAGACTTGGCATTCTTTAGTTCCCATTTTTATACTAAAAAGAACAGTACTGCCAATAAATTTGAAACCAAGAGCTGATCCATACCAAAACACGCTTTGTACAATAAAACGGTAGTGCGCACATCAAAGTGTGCGCACTACTTTTGGTGCTTTTCATTTTAGTGTACGCACTACTTTATGATGCTTTTCTTTTTAATGTAAAAATGGGAACTGAACATTGGCAAATCTTTTTTTTGTGTACACTTCGTTTTGGTGCTTTTCTTTTTAGTGTAAAAATGGGAACTAAACATTGTGAAGTCTTCTAGAAATGCCAGAAGAATACTTCAGATAACTGAAAGTATTGATGAGTAATAACAGCAATTTAAATATGCGCAATGCTTTATTCAGATCCGCCTGAGTCCAATATTAGTTTTAAGCATGCGCATTATAAATAAAGAAGATATAATTTCTGTCCTTTTTTTATTTAATTAAACTATCACAATCGTTTCATTTTCCTGGTATAAAAACAAGTGGCTGTAAAAACTATTAATTGATGTATGGGAGCTATGCTCAAGTATAAGCGAATTGACTTATGATGGATCATGGAAAATTAACTTAGTCGATTTTAATTTCCTGTATTTTATCTAGACCTTGAGTTAACTTGGTTGATTACCTCAGTGATACGGAATCCATTTTTTTCTAAAGAATTCATAATATCAAATATTATAATTTAATCTAGATAGCTTTTTTTTTCAGTTTCACTTTTTCATATACCTTCTTAAATAAAGTACAACTTTTGAGGTACTTCAAGCACAGTTTTAAATAATGAGTACTTTTTTGCTTTTGCAATTAAAATTATTTCGTAAAAATAGGCAATCGTGTTTTAACAAATTTATTTAATTAAAAAGAACTTATGTAACTTAATTAAACATTTTATAAATTCCTTAAAGAAACAAGGCACAAAAATAAATATAAAAAAGTATTGGATTCATATGGACCTGCTTGAGGCACATTTAACTCATTTAATAAAGAAATACTTTTTCTTAGATAACTTAATCAATTTACGTTATTTGTCCTCCATGCTTTAATTATTTAATGCTTTAAGAAGAGTTTGAAAAATCGATTCGTTTCATTATGTTTCAAAAATGGAATAACAAACGGTGAACATATTACAAAGAGGAAATGATATTAATAAATATATGCAAAACAGACAGATCTTAAATCTCTAAACCGATGTATAATATTTCTTACTAGAAATTAAGATTATTAGATATAACTAGTAAAAATGTTTAATTGAAGATAATTAAGTGTTATTTAGCATTTGATCAGTTTCTCAGATATGAATCAGCAAATTCTGCAAAGAAAATCAAATGTTCTGTTTGGTTCCAGATTAAGTTTCTTCGATTTTCAGAGTGACATTGAAAGAAACAAACGGAATAAAAAAATTAAAGTAAGTGTTCGAGCTTTATGTAAATTTTGATTTTGTTTTCTGTAAGAGGGTGTCTGCGATCGCCGAACTATATCCTATTGTACCAACTTGTTCTTCTCACGGCCAATAAACGCAATAACGAACGTGTGTGTCTACTTTCCATCTACTTTACATGGTCAGTCGAGCCGGAGCAATACTTTTGGATGACGTGTCAAGACATTTTGAACGTTCTGAAATTGCAGGATATTTCGTGCAAAGAAGACGGATTATATTTTGTGAGAATAGCAACCGAAATATGGAGTCTCTTTTAAAGTAAAAGCAAATCATTAAGGGTAAGTTAACTAGTTTAATTTCACAAGTAAATAGTTTACAAAATCAAGAAAATTCTCTTTCTGTCACTGAAGTGTATGAAAATGATGTTAGTGCTTTGGATGCTGAAATGAACAGTTTAAACGATAACATTTTTGGTACTTGTTCTGACGTGGAGTTTAATAAGTATGAAATAGAAATGCATGGCCTGTTTTCTAAATTGGATGTATTAAAAGTTCCTCTAAAGAAAGAATCAAGAAAATTTCCTAATGCATGCCAAGATATAATGAATGCTAATGCAAATGGCTTAATATGTCCTCGAGTAGAACTGCCAGTGTTTACTTTTAATTACGTTGATTGGATATCATTTCGGGATTTATTTCTTGCCAATGTTGGAAGTAATAGTACATTAAGTGACAGTCAAAGTTGCAATATCTTAAGCTTTCTGTGAAAGGTGAAACTGCTGATCAATTAAAATTTCAAACGCGAATTATGAAAAGGCGTGGAAAGCACTTACTGAACGGTATGAAAGTGAAATATAAATAACAAACACAGCGTTAAATAAATTAATTTAACAGCCTGTTCTAAAACATGAATCAGCTTCAGGCTTGCGGAAATTAATTGATACAACACAACAGTGTATTGATATATTACAAATCCTTAAACGCCAGTAGAGCCTTGAGATACTATGATTATTTTTCTGTTAAAAGGAAACCTTGATCATGAAACACTAAGAGAATGGACGTTGGAGCAAACAAACAAAAAATTTCTGCTTTCGCTGAATTCAAACGTTTTATTTTAAACAGAGCGAATGCTGTTGCTTCTTTGGCAAAATGCCAGATGGAGAAGACTGGTTTGCTTTCTGAAACTAAAACTCACAGTCCAAGTGGTAGATGCAATTTTCGGCCCAACTTCTGGTTAATTTGTGCTTTCATTGTAAGAGTAATTCTCATTCTCAATTATTTAAATGTGATATCTTAGTAGCAATAACGCCACGGTGTCACGCAAACAGTTTTGTTGCCTACTGCAATTGTTTATGCTAAAGATATTAACGGCGATTTACAAAAATGCAGGATGCTAATTGATTCAGGTAGCCAGTGCTCATTTATTCGGGAGCACTGTGTAAATTTATTGCAGCTAAAACCTACTAGTACAAACATAAGTGTAAATGCCTAGAGCTCGCCAAAAATGGGTGAGGTTTCAGGTTCAGTTCAATTACAAGTAACATCTCCATTTTATAAAAACGCAAGCATTTCAGTTAATACATTAATTATACCCAAGATTACATGCGACCTTCCTCAATATCAAGTTAATAGGTCTGCTTTGATAGCTTTTAAACATTTGCGGTTGGCAGATACAAATTGCTTCCAACCTGGCCCAATAGATTTTCTTTTAGGCGCAGATGTATTTGGTGAGATAATGCTCCATGAATGTTTAACTGTTACGGAACATTCGTTAACAGCCTTAGAATCAATATTTGGTTGGGTCATTATCGGCAAGACGAAATGTGCAACACAATTATATCTAATTATGCTAGTTGTACCAATATTCAATTTCAGCTTGTAAAGTTTTGGAAATTAGAAGCTATTTAAGAAACAAAGCGTTAGACAGAGGAAGAAATTGAGTGTGAAAATCATTTCAAGTAGAATTTTTCTCGTGATTCAGTAGGTAGATTTGTTGTCCATTTCGTAGGTCTAGCAGTGAACTTGGGTCATCTAGGGATGTTGCTCTGGATCGTTTACAACACACTGAACATCAATTTATTAGGAATAAATCTCTTTCCAATCAATACCACAAATTTATGGAGGACTATTAACAACTTGATCATATGGAATTGATTCCAGAAAACGAAATTGATGTTCCAGCTAATTCTAATTTTTACCTTCCGTACCATTTAGTGTAGAATAAAAATGGTGATAAAATTCGAGTAGTATTTGATGGTTCTGCTAAATCTTCTAGCGGTATTTCTCTTGATGAGAAATTGATGGTTGGTCCAGAGTTACAGACTGATCTGACAACATTAATTATTCGTTTCCGAATTCACGAAAAAGCTATAATTTCTTACATAGAGAAAATGTACAGACAAATCATACTACAAGATGCAGACTTTCAAAGAATAATCTGGCGCGATTCACCTTTTAAACCAATTCAGGATTTTCGATTAACTAGAATTGCTTACGGTACTGCATCAGCACCGTACCTTGCAGTAAAATGTTTACAGCAGTTAGCGATAGAAGAAGCAAATAATTTTCATTTGGCTTCCAAGACATGCCTTAGGGACTTCTGCTTTAATTATTCGGTGTCCGGAGCCAGTTCAATTACTGAAGCTAGAGAATTACAAATGCAAATGAATCAGATGTTGTCATGTGCATGATTTGTTCTAAGAAAGTGGGCTTCTAACAGCAAAGAAGTCTTGAATTCAATTAATCCAGATTTGTGCTTATCAAATGTTTCTTTGAACATAGACAATGATGATATTGTAAAAACGTTAGCAATTCTATGGCATTCAGCTTCAGATATGTTTTTCTTCAAAGTCAGTTCATCATATCCTGAAGTCTTAACCAAACGAACACTACTTTCAACAATCGCAAAGACCTCTGACCCTCTTGGATGGTTGGCACCAATCACAGTTTGGTATAAATTGATCATGCAAAAATTGTGGAAACATCAGTTGCAGTGGGATGAAAGGTTTTCTCCAGATATTGCATATGAATAGAAACAGCTTGCAGAAGATATATGTTGTTTATTAAATGTATCAAAATTTCACGATTTTTGTTGGTTGAATCAGATAACCAGTTTCAATTGCACGGGTTTTGCGACGCCTCAGAGAAGGCGTACGCCGCTGCAATTTATTATCTTTCTGTGGTAGATACTGGACAAATTAATGTTCAGTTGGTGATAACCAAGACAAGAGTTGCACCACTAAAAACCATATCACTTCCTCAATTGGAACTTTGTGGAGCATTCTTGTTGACTAAATTGATGAACTTCATCTGTAAAGCTTTGGATACACTTATATTACAAGCTTATTTTCATGCTGATTCCACTACTGTATACTGGCCTGGATGGGATCTCATGCAAGCAGATAGAAGACCTTTGTCGGAAACAGAGTAGCAAAAATCCAGACTTTGTCTTCTCCTGTCCAGTGGCATCATGCGAGTGAAAATACTAATCCTGCTGATCTTGCAACTCGTGGTGTGTCATCGTCAGCATTGGTTACTTCATTGTGGTTACGTGGTCCAAATGTATCATATGATTTCTTTTTCAGCCAGCATCATCTACACTACTACTGAATGATTCTGTGTACGATAAAGATGTGCTTTACAGTCAACAACTACTGTTAGTCACTTGATAGACGTTTATGATTTATTTTATAAGTATTCTTCTCTCACCAAACTTAAACATGTTATAGCATTATGTCTGAGGCTTGTAAATAACTGTAGAAATTCAGGAGATAAGATAAATGGATTTTTAAATGCTAGTGAATTAACTAAAGCTATACATGTGTTAATTAAATTAATGCAATGTGTTGAATTTAAGAATGAAATCAGCACTTTAAGCAAAAATCAATCATTATCTTGTACAAGCAAAATTTTATCTTTAAATCCATTTTTAGATAATTCAGCTATTCTCAGGGTAGGCGGTCGCTTGCAACATGCAAACTTTGCATATTGCTTTAGGCATCCCATTTTGCTGCCAAAGAGGCGCATTTTAACACATCTCATTGTTAGACATTACTATGAAATACTTTTGCATGCAGGTCCAGAACTCATGTAATCTTGTATTCAAGAACAATATTGGATCATAGCTGCTAGAGTTATTATCAGATATTTAGTTCGAAAATGTATAAAGTGTTGCAGAATTAGAGCTTCTGTCGCTAATGAATCGATGAGCGATTTGCCATCTAGTCTCATTTCCCCTGCTACTGTCTTTTTGCGCTGTGGAGTGGATTACACAGGTCCTTTTCAAATTGAAGCAAATAAGGGCGAGAGTCTAGATCATTCAAGGCATATATAGCTCTATTTGTTTGTTTTACGCAGGGCTTCGAACCGTAATTTTTTTTGTTCCGGTTTTCGTTCCGGTTCAACTAAAAAATTAATATCGGTTCAGTTCCGGTTTTCGCTCCGCCAAAAATAACGGTTTTCGGTTCGGTTCCGGTTTTCGCTCCGCAAAAAATAACTGTTTTCGTTTCAATTCCAAATGAATAATTTCATTTTATGTATATTCTTATTTGTACTAAAATATAATTCTATCACAAACAAAAAATGTAATTCTATCAAAATTGAGAAGATTTTATTCTTTTTTAATTGGTACACTATGTGAATTGATACAAACAGCAGGTACGATAAGAGCGGTGAGCAGAGGACGGCGAGCATTGGCATTGTTATCCATTATCAAAATCGCATTTGACAACTAGGTTCATGATTACCCACATTCGTCGTTTGACTCTCACATCGTGCACTTGGCCTTGCAATAATTATGTAAAAAATATATTATTTATTTAACATATGAAAATTGCCTCTAATTATTAATATATCTTCTAACGTGGTTTCACTGAGATTACTTCTGTTGTCTCGGAGAATAAATTTCAAACCTGAAAACGCTCTTTCAACACTAACTTGTGTAGCTGGAGCTGCCAAAACCACCATTGCAATCTTATACAAGTGCGGATATGTAACTTTATTCTCTTCCCAGAAATCTAAAATATTATGCTTTATATCAAGCCTTCGTACATCGTCAAAATTATTTAAAATGAATTCAATGTCAATCTCGGTAGAAATAGAGGTTCTATGTGTTTTTATTATTGCCAATTCTTTACTTTTTAAAAAAGTCTCTAAATCGTCTTCATTTTCATCGCTTTCAGTAGAAGATTTTGTTTTCCCGTTTACTATTTAAATGGACTTTTAAAAAAATTGTAATTTGTTCCAAATATTCTTTAAATGTTGCACAGCCTGTACCTTTTGTGACGTGGAAAGCAAAATTTGATAACGCGGGTCCAAATAAACTGCTCCTACTAAACTATCAATTTCTATTAACAATGCTTCCCTGTCAGATAACTGATTATATAAAATATCTGTAAAGAAATTTTTAAAATTTCGTAACTTTATTTTGCAATGTGTCCAAATTCCATAAAAATCGCTTAAAGTTAATTCTTCACTTTGTAGTTTCAAAGTTGCTTCCGTTAGGGGTTGTAGGGTATCAACAATTAATTTTAATTTCACCCATTTACTGTCTGCAAAATAGTAATCTAAATTATGTTCCGCTAAAGATGAGCTAAAATCTTTGCATTCCAATAAAGATTTTAACATATTATATGTACTATTCCATCTAGTTGGACAATCCAAAATTGGTCTTTTAGTATTAACGTCTTTAAATTTTAACATAAGAGATGGAATGCGCAGCTTTTTCACCAACCCCCTAGCATCAGAAATAAATTCATTGAAATCGGCGTTTTTTATAGAGTCTTTAATTGCTAGTTGCAATGTATGTGCAGCACATCTTATTCCGATTAGTTTATTAAAAGAAAAGTTGTGATCAAAAAATACTCCATCTTCAAAGTGATCCCTAGTTTCGAAATTTTCATTTTCCATTTCGATAACTTCGTCTTCAATTTCGGATCCTAATAAGTTGACAAATGAAATCATATTAGCTCCATTGTCCGTAGTAATTGAATAAATTTGCTGAATATCGATATTATATTTTTCTAGTACTTTTTCAACCATATTTTTAATATAAATTCCAGTATGTTTATCTTTCAACTCTGTCATTCCCAAAGTAAACAAATTTATTCTTCCGCCTATTATCAACTGAGCATTGATTCCCAAAATTGATCTATTTAATCTGGTAGCTATGTCAATTTTTAAGGAAATTACTTTTTTTTCGAGTGCTGTACTTATTTCAGAGACAATTTTAACAGCTGTCTCTGGTATTAATAATTTAATATTTTCAGAATTTACTGAAAAATGATTACCTATTGCATTAACAATTGGGTTCAAAATCTTTTTGAATCCTGAATATTCTAACATTTCAAATGAACAGCCATTAACAGTAATAAGTTCAATACATGCTTTAAGGACTATTTCCTTGTTTAATTTTACTTTCAAAAATTCTGATTTTACGTATTTATCCAAAGTTTCTTGTGAACCGCTGGATCCTCTGGTACTTGGAATAGCTTCATCTCTTATGTTCAACTTAATTTTCTTTTTTTGCTGTACAGTTTTAAATTCATTACTATGATGTCTTTTTAAATGCCGTTCTAAATTGGCAGCATGATTTCCAATCATAGAAGTGTCGCATATATTACAAATACTCTTATTCTCTGTTTTGTGATATGTGAAAAAATCCCTGCTAGTATTTGTCTTATTTCTCCCCATTCTAAAAACGAAAAGGAAAAAAAAATAAATAGATCAAATAAATTTTTAAAAATATACAGTTATTAAATTATAGCTATAGAATAGGGTCTGCCCCTCAAATATAAATTAAGTAATAATTAGTGCTGTACCGAGTACTCGGTCATTTACTACTCGGCCGAGTACCCAGTAATTGGTTTTAAAAAGTTCCACTGATATGCTCATGAAGAATTTTGCATTTATTGAAATGAAAACATGAATTTGAAGCATATAATCATAAATTCTATTTCAATATGAAATGTAACTAAATATTCACCCTAAAGACAATATCGAACAAATCATAGACATCGAACAATCATCTGAGAAAATGTGCTATTAGTTAGTATACAGAACAAATAGATTTTAAAAATCAATACACTGGTACTTACGTTATCAGTAATTCAACATCAGAAGACAGAGCCGTATGAGGACTTGGCGAAAAAGGTGGCCGTCAGGGGCGCAACTGAGTTTGGAGCGCAAAACAAAAGAATAGAGAGCCGGTTGAGAGTTACACGCTATTTTTTATTTATTCTTTACTTGATTAAATACTTCTAGTTGACCATTGTAGTTAGTCTCCAGGAATTAATACCGACTGTCACTAGCCTTTTTACGTCTCCTGACCAATTAGACAAAGACACAAAGACACGTATTAATACGCGTACATCACATACTTCCTGCTGCGCAGCTGGTTTGTCTATCTAGTCTATACAAACATCAGCTGGTTTGTCTATCTAGTCTATACTAACAGTCTATACAAACATCCGTGGATGATCGCATGCTGAGATGTGAAAAATAAAATATAACTCGATATTTTTCTTAAAAAATCATCTATACTTCTAGTTTAATCAACTGAATTAAATATGTCTTCTACAAGTAGTTTCATGCGAAACTGAAACAGAAAAATACTAGTGAATATCAAAATAGGAAATCGAGAAGCATGGCTTAGTTTCTTTTTTATATGTAACTGCAGTTTGCAACTGTTTCGTACAAGTTCACGTAAATTGTATTTTTCTCATTTCACAAAACTTGTCAGTCCCTTACTCAAATTTCGTTTAGGCTAAATAAATGTATGTGACTTAAAATAACCATTTATTGACTTTTTAATTGTAAAATATAAAATATTGTAATTCGTGATCTCTTACGCCATAATGTTCAACGAAAAAATATCTTTCTGAGTAGTAAGAACTAAAAAAAACTGCACTCTATTCTACTGGCTCAATCAGTAATGATACCAGGTTGTTCAATAAGTTCGCGGAGCGCCATCTATTCGTCAATATTAGACCTAAAACTTCGACGCCATTTTCATATTTGTTCTTTCTTAGGAACACGTCAAAAGTTTCATTTCGATCTGTTAATTTATTCATTGTTTAACAGCCCTTTATATATAACGTGTTGTGCCTTTTTTCAGGCATGGATAAAATTGAGCAACGTGCAGTTATCAAATTCTATGTAAAGAAAGGTTTAAAGGCAATGGAAATTCATACCGAAATGGTGAATGTGTTGGGTGAATCTGCTTCTTCAAAAACAATGGTTTGCAAGTGGGCTAGTTTATTCAAAAGTGGTCGTATCAACCTTGAAGACGATCCTTCAGAAGGATGTCCAAAAACTGTATCAACACCGGAAATCATCGCAAAAATACAAGATATGGTATTGGAAGACCGTCGATTGACTGAAAGAGATTTAACAGAGGCTTTAGGCATTTCATTGGGCACAGTGAGCAATATTTTGAGGGTTAATTTGGGTTTCAAAAACCTCTATGCAAAATGTGTGCCGCATTCTCTAACGATGGAGCAAAAACACATTGGGATGCGACTTTGGAGCGTTTTAAGAAGAATAAAAGCGACTTTATCCGTCGATTTGTCCCAATGGATGAGACTTGGGTCTACCATCATGATCCTGAATCAAAACAGGAGGCTAAGGAGTGCTGTGAACCCGGCTCTTCGGCGCCGAAACGAGTTCGTGTGCAAAAATCAGCCAAGAAGTTGTTAGCATCAGTTTTTTGGGATGCGAAAGGAATTTTGTTTATAGATTACCTTCAAACTGGCAAAACAATTTATTCGGATTATTATTGTAACCTTTTGAACCAATTAGACGAAAAAATTCGTGAAAGAAGACCCGGATTACAGAAGAAGAAAATCATTTTCCGCCAAGATAACGCACACAGCTCAAAAAACCATTGCTAAAATAACTGAATTGAAGTACGAATTGTTGCAACATCCAGCCTATTTTCCAGATTTAGCTCCCTCCGACTTCTGGCTCTTACCACACCTCAAAAAATATCTCCGTGAAAATGATTTTCTTCAAACGAAGAGTTAATAGCTGCCGTGGAGGGATATTTTGCAGAGCTGCAAAAAAATCACTACAGTCAAGGGATCCATAAATTAGAAGACCATTGGAATAAGTGTATTGAAGTTGAGGGAAACTACGTTGAAAAATAAAGTCATTTTTACAAATAAAAATTGGTTTCTTCATTTCCGTTCCGCGAACTTATTGAACAACCTTGTATAGCGACTGCGTTTCCAATTTTGTTGGAGCAAAACGCAAACTAATGGAATTTGAAAGGCTTGCTAGATCTACAACCGAAACGTTAGCAGATATTTGGTTGATAAGGTTATTAAATGGCATCTAAACGTTCCAGGTGCGCCACATATGAGTGTACTCTGGGAGGCTGGTATAAAATCAACATAATATCATTTAAAACGAATATTTGGTGAGGCGAATTTGACATATGAAGAATTTGAAACATTTCTCACACAAATAACTCGCGACATTTAACAAATTTATCTATTGATCCAAATGACTTATCAGCATTGACGCCTGGTCATTTTCTTATTGGTAGATCATTAACAAGTATTCCTGAACCAAATTACATTGAAGTTAATGTTTCCCATCTCACTAGATGGCAACATATTCAAAAAATGGTTCAACAATTTTGGAAGCGTTGGCGCAAAGAATAACTGTGTTGATTACAACAAAGACCAAAATAGCTTTTGCCAACTAAAATTTTTCAAGTTAATGATCTGTGTCTCATAAAGGATAATAACTTACTTCCCACTGAATGGAAAATGGGTAGAGGTACTCAGTTACATCCTGGTGTTGATAATATTGTTAGGGTTGTGACTATTACGACTTCAGATGGAATGGTCAAAAGAAATATTACAAAATTGTATCCATTACCATTTGAGTTTTAATTCATATGTATCATAAATTAAGCATTATATCATGATATTGTATTGTGTTTTTTGAATGTGCTGAATTGTAACCACTGAATTTTGAAAAAGCATTTCAAGGTGGGCAGCATGTTCGCGCTTTATGTAAATTTTGATTTTGTTCTCTGTAAGAGGTCGCCTGCGAGCGCCGAACTATATCTATTGTACCAACGTGTTCTTCTCACGGCCAATAAATGCAGTAACGAACTTGTGAGTCTACTTTCCATGCACTTTGCAGTAAGCATGCGTGAATATGTTAAACTGCATTTTAAGCTTATTATTAAAAAACGCTTAAAAATAATTTCGTATTAAGATAAATGTACGCAAAGAAAATTGTGAACTGTAACATAGGGTCATCGAAAAGGAAAGACCATCCGAAGCCGTTAAAGACACAAAAAATTGTAAAATATGGAGAAATAGCATTTCATTTTAGTGGATTTAAGATGAAAATTTAAATTCATAATAGAAAGAAATTTTTAAATGATGAATTTCTTATTTCCATTGTAATACATGCTTGCCTATCTCTTGTGTAAAACCTGAGGAGTAGTGACTGCACAGAAGAAGGGTTAAAACTCCTCTTTATTACACTCTTTATTTCAATGCGTCAACTTGACGCTAACACACTACACCTCTGCTTGGGCAGTAAATGAAACGGTAAGAACCAAACTCAATATTAGAAAATATTAACAAGTAGTAGAGTTACGCTACAGGGCTCAGACTATCATGTTTCCTAACAGAGCCTTGATAAATTTAGTGGCAGCAAAATAATAGCTGTTACGCCACGTTTAACCAGCAATAACTGCTAGTCCGAAGCTCGCGCTACAACACGCACATGGTTTTCCCAAACTCTCTAACTTTCCCTTCTAGAACTTGATATTTAAACATTTTCTCCCACTGGTAGAACTTACGTTCCTTCACGCGCGTTACTAAACTTAAATATTCTGGCGCTGACAATTAAGGGAATGAAGGCTTATAGGAAAGAACTTCAAATTAAATTTAACGGGTTATTTAAAGTAAATAAAAATCCCTACAGTTGCCTATGCTAGAATTTAGCAGACTTGGATAAAGGTCCTTAAAGACCTGTTACAAACTGATAAATTCTAAAACTAACAAACCTACAACTGAACCCCGTTTACATTCAAATACTAAAATTTAAATTATAACAGAAAGACATCTTTTCGTCATTGTTCCGCTGAACTTGCTTCCTCATATTTTAGCTGGCATTCAGTCATTTCCTTCCAGTTATCTGGAAGGAATGAGTGCATGTTTCTATCAAACCAATAAATAAAACTTTAAATTCACAATACAATTATTCTTTTATTGAGTTTCTAACGCTTTTGTATTTATCGTGGATACCTCAATTGTCCGAACATTACTGTGTTTTTTGGCCACAGTTACTCATTTCACATTCATGCTTAAATTATAAACTTAATCACCTTCTTGGGTCTCCACAATGTGTGGTGAAAACTCTAGTGTAATATATTACAGTGAGCAAACACTCCACCGAAATGCACATCGACTTGTTAGCACAGAACAACCTTCTTGGACACACCCTAAATTCAGTTGTTGATTCTCCATGAGCTAATAAACATGAAAATTAACTAGTGTAGGTAGTCTACAAAACACCTGCATACCAAATATGTTTCTACATTCGGCTCAAGCACATGCAAGCTTTCGCTCAAAATCGCATGATTTGAGTTGTCTAACATTTCGTTTGAGTGAACTCAATTGAATGCATTAAATTTTAAATACATTACCTTTACATTTTGAGGTTTTAGCACTAAATATTTATTATATATGCTCTTTTGAGCTTTAAACTTTCATTAAAATAATCACTTATTTTAACACAACACATATTTTCGCATTTTACAAACAAATACTTCTAAGACAATAGAGAATAAAATAAAATTTTACTTGAATGAATCCTTTTCTCGCCAAAAGTGCGAACCTAAAAACAAATTTTCATTAACAAGTACTAATAATAAGCTGCTTGTATCAGGCCAGATCTTTTCGCGCGTTAAGATAAATATTCTTTTGTCAAACAAAACCGAACTACTAGTTCTTTACTTTAACATTCCATATCTACAATACACTATGCTTTGTGCTTTTGCCAAATAAGAATAAAATAACTTTAGCCCTCGATCGAGGCAATAACTTTTACAGTGTAACTTCGTTTTTGAAACATTTCCATGCAACCTTACACAACAAAAAAGATTTATCGGAAAATTCACATATCTTTGTTTTTCGACGATTGGTATTCAGCCATTCTTTTATTGCAGAACTGAGTCTATGTCAGGCGTTCACATTGGAGATTCTTAGTCTCTGCTTTCTATCTGCTGGTGGGAACTGGCTTTTCGTCTTTTGGCCTCTGTGTATTCTTATTTTAGGGTGGAACTGGCGGCGTATCTTGTCTTTTCCTTTTACTGACTGGAAAACTGGTTCTTTGATCGTCGGTAGTCGAGAACTCTTGCCTGAAAACTCTAGCTTGCTTCGATTTTTGCTCTGTGCCTTGAACTTCGGCAGGTCTCTTCTTTATTTTACCGACTGCTGGTCTTGTTTGCATTATTCTTTCTGTACGCCCCACTTCCTTAATGTATTCTGGGGTTGTCTACTGCGAGACCTTGTCATAGTACGGCGATCCTTGTTTCTAGCCGAGATCTTTCTTTCACCCTTGATTTTTTTTCGCTGGATCTTCCACATCTTGAGAGATTCTTTTCTCCGAAATTCTTCTGCTTACCTGAAACCTTGTTGTTGGTTAGTTCTCTGTTTCTTCGCGGCTGGTGGAAGTTCTGGGGGGGGGTCGAAGTCGCCACTAAGGAAGCCGCTTCTGAGTCGGAAGGCTGTAAGAAACTATTCAAAGCATCAAAATCTTCCCGTTTGTAATGTCTCTTTACTTGATCCGGACTTGACTGTATTCTTTCTCCCGAATCTGATTATAAATTAATTACAGCCCCAACGATCTGTTATACTACATAAGGCTCTTCAAATTTATGGGCGAATTTCGATACGAAATTCTCTGGTGCACTTGACAAAAAGCATTTTCTTTTAAGCACCTTATCCCCCACTTTAAAATCTGAGACACGGCGTCTTCTGTCGTATTAACGTTTCTGCCACTCTCTTGCTATATCTAAATTTTTCAAAGCTTCATCGATCAGCTTTTGAATGTTTGCCTGTTTAAATTCTGGTGCTCGTTCTTGGACGAAAAATAGTTTATCTAAACGTGTCAACATCTTCCTACCCAGAAACACTTCAGGGGCGTTTTAACCGTTGTATCATGTTTGGCAGTTCTTAAAGCATAGGCTAGTTCATCAACGCAGCTATCTGAGTGTTTATAATAATTTTTAACGTAGTTTCTAATTATTTTAACAATGTTTTTTATTAACTCTTCCCGCGATGTTTGCTTCTGGTCTGCACGGGATCATTTTCATGTGCTGTATGCCAAGCCCTTTACACTGATTTTCAAAAATTTGACAAACGAATTGCCTTCCTTTACCGCTTATTACTTTTAACTTTGCACCGTATTTTCAAATATATCTATGTAAGAACGCATTTGCGACTATTTTAGCTGACGCTCACTTTAAGGGATTTATTTCTAACCACTTAGAAAAATGGTCTGCGATCACCAAAAGATATCGGTTTTTATTTAACTCACTTTGGAGAAGAGGACCAAGAAGGTTTATTACAAGGATCTCGTTAGGAAAAGTCGCGCGAATGCTATTTAGATGCCCTATTTAGATGTGCGGCAACGATTTCCGTGCTACAATTTTTAAAAAGTATTCTCCGAAAATTTCTATAGTAGAAGTTTTGGCTTAAAAAATTTCCTTGCGCACCGGTGTTCACGAGTGCTTCTATGGGTACGTCGTTCAAAAGAACCTGAATTAGCGGTAGTTGGGAATTCTTGACTACCATGGTATTTACATACAACTTAGAGGGATTTTGCGATGCACAGGGGTTCTGGACCCTCCAATTCTCAGACCCCTGTATTCGTTTAAAGTCTTCTTTACTGCTTATGTTTCCTGGGTATGCTTGCGGTCTTTGGCTTTATCATTTTCATTCTTATTCGTTGAGAGCGTGGTTAGAAAGCGTTTTCCTCCGTTGTATTTGTTTCTTTCCGCAGTCGGCCGTTGGGAGAACTGCTCATGGTATCCATGGATAGGAGATTTCGAATTTTCCGTTCTCCACAGATTCTGGAACTTTACGGCTAATTCGAATAATTCTTCCAGCATTCGTGGATTTCTCAGCTCCACGAAATCTTGTACTGCGGGTAATAATCTCTATAGTATAATCTCAATAACTTCGCTGTCGGGCTTCCTTCCATATAGCATATACACTAGCTTGACTTTATGCAGGATAAACTCAGTAAGGTGTTAAAATTTCCGTTGGCATAAAAGCTGTACAGTTCGGCTTCAAGTTTGGCACGATTTTTCACAATCGGGAACGCTTTTAGGAGTGCCGCTTTATTGTAGGTGATACCTCCGACTTCTCTGAGTAAACATTTCTCGATTCCTTTCTACCAAGACTCCGCCAGTCCTCGGAGGGCACGCGAGGCAATGGCTCCTTTTTGTATTTCGGGTACCAGATACAACAAGAAGTGCGTCTCAAGGGATTTCAGGAACGAAGTGACGTAGTTTTTACCGTCGAATACCACTGCTGGTTTAATTGCCGCTCTTATATTCTGTATTAAGAAGCCAAATTAATCCAATAGGCTTGTCATCACCGGGTCTACGACTTCTGCATCTTGTAAGGATGATTGTCCGTCCTGATTATTGACCATTGGATCCGAGTAGAATGTTCGGGCGCCAGATGTAACAGCTACTTGTCTATCTCTTGTGTGAAACCTGGAGACTGCGCAGAAGCAGAGTTAAAAATTATTTACAATTACTCCTTAAATTATTTACAATGCGTCAACTTGACGCCAACACATTACGCCTCTGCTTGGACGGAAACAGTAGAACTAAACTTAAAATTTGAAGATATTAACAAGTAGTAGAATTAAACTACAGGACTCAGACAATCCTGTATCTTAACAGCGCGTTGATGAGTTTAGCGGCAGCAAAAATAATAGCCGTTACGCCACGTGTAATCAGCAATAACTGCTAAGCAGAAGCTCGACCTACGACACGCACAGAGTTTTCCCAGTCTCTCTAAATTTCCTTTCTAGAACTCTATATTTACACTTTTTCTCCGACTGGTAGAACTCGCAGTCCTTCACGCACGCTACGAAATTTAAATATTCTAGCACTGACAATTAGGAGAATGAAGGCTTATAGGAAAGAATTTCAAATTAAATTTAACTGGTTATTTAAAATAAATATAAATCCCTACAACATCTTTATCAATATCTTTTAGCCTATGACATATATATATATATATATATATAAACTGAAGGAAGGAATTTAGTTCTGTAAGGTCAGAAAGCCTTTATTCAGTGTTTTAAAAGAAAGTTCCGGCTTACCTACATTGATTTGTAGAGATATCGGGTTTTTTCGATTCCAAAAAACCTGAACTTCGATTATGCCCTCGCTGGTATTTGAATCACATATCTTCCAATTATTAGCTGGATGTGAAACCGCTTACATATTAAGAGTACGCACGGGGAATTGCGATATTTTCATACAGCTTTATTTAAGGGGGTAGGTAAGAGCGTTGATGTTTGATCAAAAGATCTGTGTTAGCAACAGTAGAGATGTACTATTCGTTCATGCACCAATTCAAAAGACAGATTAACTTTACTGAGCAACAAAACGCCTTATTCTCGAAAAACGAGCTGCAGTTCTTTTTAGAAATCCTCCCTGTAGAGCTGATGTTGTAAGCGTACTTACATTGCGAAAGTTTGCTTTTCATTTTAGAGGAGAAAAGAATGCTTAACTTCTCATGTTAAAAGTGAATTAAATTTTTATCATTTCCCAAATTTTTGACAATTTTTAATTTTCGAATTTTATTTTTAGTTCTGTGCACAAAAGAGGTTTTAGGAAATTTTAAAGTTGAAATCAATGAGTTTAGGAATTTAGCGTTTAATTGAGTCAATTATTTCAATTCCATTACTCGTTCGATTCTTTTTGTCCCTTCGCTTCATCCTCACTCACCGTCTTCATTGCTAATGTGTTTCAACTGTGTTATTGTTAATGAGCGGTGAATTATGAAAAAGAAGTTCAGTGAGAGAACGGTTCTGATCTGATCTCCTAAAAGAGCGATTTTGCCTATCTCTAATCAATAGCAGAAGACTGCAACAGCAGTGGCAACTGTAATTCTATAATTCAGCAGATTTCAAAGGAAATGGAGTGCAGCTTAAAGATTCGCGTTGCAGAAACTGGCAAAATATCGAAATTATTAAGAGTTGGATCAAAACCATTTTAAAAGCTGTTTCAGCATTTGAATATTTTCAATATTTTAATAATTTTTGGGTATTACAATTTCATATTCCCTGTGTTCTCTCGTAATAATCCTGAGAGGAGAATGCTGAGAAAACAAAAACATAGATATCTGTGTTCTTCTTATCTGATGATGAGTTTGAGCAGAATTTCGCCAAAATGTTTTCCGTGAGCCAGTTGCTTTAATATACACTGGTGTGCAAAACTTAAGCAACAGCAGGGTTTTTATTCATAACTCCACGAGAAATTAACTGAGAGACATGAAATGCAGAAATGAAGGAGAGTATTATGTACGTAAAGGATGACGAAAGCGTCGGAGATGAAAAAGGAATACAATGCATACGGTATGGAATCAAAAAAAACAAGCTTTATTGAACGCATAGGATCGTGACTTATGATTGTCTATCCAAGAGGAAGAACAACGAGCAGATAGATGTTCCTTAATATGGGATATGCCCTCTCCTCACTGCAATGGTTGCTTCGCACCGTCTCCGCATACTCAGAGCCAGCTGGTGCAACATTTCTTGAGGTAGGAGTGCCCATTCCTCAATCGCTATCTGTTTGAGTTGTTGGGTGTTCTCCGGAGGATGTAAGCGTGCTGCAATGCGTCTCCCCAAAGCATCCCACATATGTTCGATGGGATTTAAATCTGGAGAGTACGCTGGCCAATCCATTCGAGTGATATCTCCACTTTCCAGTAGCTCCTCAACAGCAAGAGTCCGATGTGGCCGTGCATTGTCATCCATAAAAATTAAGTCTGCGTCAATGGCACCTCGGAACAGACACAGGACCACCGTTACGGTGTCTTTCCTTGATGTTACTGGGATAAAATCGGGTCGTGACCTCTCTCCAAATCAAAACGCGTTGAGAATCGCTTCTGGTACTGAACCGACTCTCATCCGTAAAGAGGACACGACTCCATTGATCAGTTATCCAGTTTTTGTGCTCTCTGCACCACTGTAAACGGTGGCGTCGGTGGCCAACTTTCAACGGGAGGCAGCGTTCAATACGCCCCCTTTCTGAAGGCGTCTGGCCATAGTAAACCGCGACACTTGTCGCCCCGTTGCTGTACAGAGTTGATGAGCAATGGCGCTTGCTGACTGCTGTCGGCCTCTTTTCGCCTGCAGGATGATACATCGGTCATCCCCTGCAGATGTCGTCCTCGGGCGGCCACCACCAACCTTTCTAACAGCTGTACCTGTGGTTTGGAACGCTTTCCAAGCGCGCGAAACGACACTTTTGTTGATTCCGAACTCTGCAGCTGCACTGGTGACAGTACGCTCCTCCTCCAGCTTTCCTATCATTCTTCCACGTGTGAAGGTGATTTCTTCTAGCCATATTTTACGAACTGACTCACTGGCACTTGTAGCGATATGTTGAATTGCGTCTCCATCCTTCCTTTTATTCTACTGTTGAGCTGCGCGCGCCGACATCACGCGTTTTGTGGACGCTCATGTCGCCTCTGACATTTCGTTCCTAATATTTGCATACGCATGACGTTTCTACTGACTTACGTTTTCATTGTACCGATCTCCAGACCTCCATTTCTGCAATTTCATGGCTATCTGCTAAATTTTTACATTGTTGCTTAAGTTTTGCACACCAGTGTATTTTCATCGTGAACCAGTAAAAATGCTTATGGTAAATTTAGCAAATTTTAATGTGCAAATATTTCTCCTTTATTGTGAAAGTAACAAAATTACATAAAGAATTTAAAGCAATAAAAATGTTTTAATGGGTAACGTAATGCTCTTTCTTGTTAACTAGAACTTTCAGATCTAGAGGAAAAAAATATAACTTTATTCTTAAATCTGACCCAAAGTATAATCGGTTTCTGTATTAATGTTTTAGAAAAACAAGTGTCGAGAAGGCTGTTTCACTTTTCTAAGTTGTAACAAAAAGCATTAGAA
Organism: Stegodyphus mimosarum; assembly: GCA_000611955.2. NCBI lineage: Eukaryota > Metazoa > Arthropoda > Arachnida > Araneae > Eresidae > Stegodyphus > Stegodyphus mimosarum. Next base: position 16,853 of record KK121359.1, on the reverse strand, counting down.
ACTTAATTGCATTTTTGTGTTATAAAAAATACTCTTGAAGACAAGATAGACAAACCTCTATCAATGGTGCTTCGTCGATGCTGTCCTTAAATGCAGTATTACAATAGAGATTAATTATGGATTCAATGTCTGAATCCAAAAATTCCGTCTTTGATTCTAAATTAACTGTGAAAGGATTTTTTATCCCCGTTTATTGCTATAAAATGAAGGAAAATATGCTTTCAGATTTGCAGGTAATCCTGTTAGATGTTATTTGATGGCAAATAAAATTTCATCAGGCATGGAACTACTAATATTGTTTTCTTTTTGCTTTTCAGTTAGCTTCATAAAAGATTAGGTTAGGTTATTCAATTATGGCAAAGCACACGAGGGCTATCTGCCTATAGGGAGGGATGCCTTCGTGGAGGACATTCTAAGGGAAACTGGCTCGTATACACGTTACACATGGGGAAAACCACAGAAACGCCCATGCAGCCAGCCCGTTCGCGGGATTCGAACCTCGGACCGAACTGCCAGTGTTCAGCGTCTTTACCGCTCGGCCGCTGGTAGGCACAGCTTCCTAAAAGCATTATAATTTCTTACTTCCACAGGAAAGATTCACCAAGTTTTAAGCAGAAAGTAAAATTTGATGATGCTTCATGGCTTGTCCTTATTTTAACCCGTCATTAGTCATTTCTTAGAGCTTCAATGTGTTAAATTTCGTGAATATGCTAAGCATTTGCGACTAATTTTTATTCGGAGGAATAAACAATTTTGTTACGTTGTCTAAATTAACTCATAGCTCTGGTGCTTAATTCATTGCTTTTAAATCGCTAAATCAACAATACTATGGAATTAGTTAGTAACTCCTTCTCCACATTTCAGTCTTGCTGAAAAATGCCTTTTTAAAAATATCCTAAGCGAGAAATATGTAGGCATGTGTATACATATAATAATTTATAACAATAAAACTTTCCATATACCATCTCCAAGGAACAGAAATTCAATTTACAACCATGAATGAAAACACTTTTATGCCAGAATTTTAATTAGTATTTTCTAAACTTCCTTTGATTTAAAAACATAAAAATCTGCTAAGAAAAATCTTTAATCGCAAAAATACCAAAATCAAAAGTAAAAATCTTAAATATTAAAAATGTAGTTATTATTATTGATCGCAGATTAATCGACTTATCAAGGGGATAAATCAATGTACCATCTATCAACAACAATTAAATTAAGAGAGAACGTTTCATCTTACTTCCAAGTAAGCATTAAATTATTTTCTAGATCCAAATCATAAGTCACAATTAATACCCAATCAAAATAAAGACATTAGTCCATTAAAACCAAAAGAATCATGATAAACAAAATAAATAGCAAATAATCTTTAAAATTAAAGTTTCTCATTAAGAATACAATTAAACTGAACGAGATGCTTATTTTAGAAGACATATCTTCTACACTCTCATTTTCAAACTAAATACAAAAGAAAAAGCAAAAGTATACATTTTAGACCACTAAAAATTAATTCAAAACCATAAGAAGATAAATGATACAATCCTAAAAATTAAAGTTTAAAAAAAATAGTTAGAAATTTAAAGATCAAACTAGTAAGTTAAAATTAACTAAGTTGCCTGCAAAATTTTGAACCAAAAGGCTTGAAATGCAAGTATTAAGCTGTGGAGACATTAAGTTATTTCGAAGCAGGAGAGGTGAAAAATGAGCAACGCCTTCGCCGGGAATCGAGGCACGGACCTCTCGGTTACGCTTCGAGCGTGCTGACCGCTACACCACGAAGGCATGCGAAGAAGGCAGAAGAAATACCTTATAAAGTGACGTAAGTAAAAGAGTTGTCGTAAAGTATAGTTTTCTATTTAAGAAAGTTTAGCCTAAATTGGCGAGAAAAATGGAAAGTTTCTTGGAGATAATACATAGAAAGTAGGCTGTTACTAAAATAGTACTAAAAGCTGCTTTTAGTTAGAATATAAATTCAAAATTAAAGTAATTAAAAGTAAATTAAAAAGCTTATGACTTTCGCTAAAATTGCAAATTACTTTGCAGCTGGTTTATTACTTTGCAACTTTAGCGCAAGCCGTAGGCTTTTCAATTTACTTTTATTTTTATTTTTATTTTACATATATATATATCAATATAGTTCTCTTTCTCTGTCTCTCTCTCTCTATATATATATAATGTTTCTTCGAAAACATTCAAAATTTTACACCTTTTTTATTTTTTTGACGGTATACAATTAAATTTTATTGTTTTATTATAAAAAAAGGAAAAAAAACTGGACAGAGAGAGAATGTATATTCTACTTTATAGGTTTACATTTGACCCTTGACGAACAATGAGGTAGACTAATGTAATGATTCGTTTAATTAGTCCATCAATATGCGTAACGGCTGCAGAAGAAACGATTAACGAAATCAAACTTGCCAAGTCTTCTGATGATATTTGATTTGGATCTTTATGTATTAGGTCTGCTGCAGTAATCTTAAGGCATTTGAGTCGCCATTCATAGTTAGTTAGTAAACTTACTATGCCGGAGTAAGGGCAATAAAGTTCTAGTTCAAAATAAAGGAAAATAGTAGTGAATTGCTAATGTTAGTAACATGTGTTTTCTGGGCTAATTTAGTTCCTGCAACTCAGTAGGCCAGTTTAAGCAAACGTAAATTAACTTTAAAACGTCAGTTATAATAATACATTTTAGTTACTGTTTTCTATCACTAAAATATAGTATATTTATAAAAATCTCAACACTTAGAATAAATTAATGTTATTAATTTTTTGTAACAAAGAAGTCGTTCGACACTTGAGCTGCTCGAACACTGCAAGTTAACAATCATAATTTTTTTTCCATAGCTAACTTGGTGTCCTTTTTAATTGTTCACCAGAAATAAGTGCTTCACTTGTCTCATCCTTGTCCCGGCTCTAGTTAATATTATTAAACGTTTTCTTGTGGTACTCCACACAACAGCTGAAAGTTAAAAAATCAACTAAATGTATTGCCTGTTTGAAATATAAAGATTATGCTTCAGTGCCTGTAAGACGCCTATAAGGTGCCGAAATGTCACCCATAAGATACCCAAAACTGACGTCAAAGGTAGACGCTATACCGCACTCCTCCCCACGATAAAATTCGTGGATTTGTTCTGATATTACTGCTAGATAAGTCACAACAACAACAACAACAATACGCTTCAAGCAAAGATTTCGTTATCGCTAAGAATGTGACCTTCTTTCATTTTCGGAGTTTAATCAGTGTAGTGTAATCGAAACTCTGTACTGTAAAAGTTCTGTTTGTCTGGCTACTGGTTTTAAGTATTATTTCACTTTTGGATTTGATTGTACTTCAATTGTTAATAAGTCGTGCGTATTTCGCTGGCAAATATAACTAGTGATAGGTGAAAGACAGTCATTTATCCCTTTCAAAAGGATTACGTGATTTCCGATCTCGAGACAACATACACAAACAGTTCGAAAATTATTTATAATCTCAATAAACATCGCGAGCGTCTAGCTAATACTTCATTACGCGATCATTTCCACAACGTTTCAATTTGAATTAGCTTTCACCCACAGCTGAGGACACATCTCAACTCAACCCAAGATCAATGCTTTTAATTAATTTGCTGCAGTTTACGGCAGTTAATGCCTTAAGGGTTTTGAGCCTTTTGAGAATGAGTCATACTTGTAGTTGCAACTAAAATCAGTTGTTATTTTCGCATGAGCAATTGTATAAGGAAAGTTTTATTTTTATTCTTAGAAAAATTCCACTTAAATAATCTTGCAAACTAAGATTTAAATCACATGAAGTTCACGAATAATTTTGTTCCCATTGGTTTAACCATGTATCCATTTAAATTCATGGTTATTAAATTTAAAAAAATTTGAAAATTGACTTAAATATGAATTTGTATGAAATGTTATTTCTCACCGTAATTTAGAAATATGGGAAAAGGGAGAAAAAGGTAGATTAAAGAAAATTATACGGAGCAACTAAATCTGAAACGCTATCTCACTCCGTCATAAAATGTCTCGGAGCTATAGGAATATCGCGAATATTTAGTAAAATAGGTGCTTTTTCATTACTTGACTGCAAGATGTAAAGAAAATAAAGATGAAAAGGAAAATTTAATTGTTACTCTAGAAACATGTTTCATATTTAATATTTGTAAGAAATATTAATATTCTAAGTAAACAAATAAGAACCTTGGTAAAAATTTCGTTTTAATGTTTTTAGTCCAAAGGGATTTAGTCCCGAAGGACTATTACTTTCGTTTTGCGATTTTGCGTCGAATCACTCTGAATGCCCGTTTCACTTTTCAAATTGTTGCCACTAAATGTTATCGCTCTGCATTAAATTTTAAAAAATAAAAAATCTGCATAAATGTATGCATGTTTCTCGCATTGTGATAAAACCTAGAGCCATCGAATTTTGAATGACGTAATCCTACTGCGAATATGGGCATCTGGAAGCCCTAATTTTGAATTTGAAATTTGCTTTATTATCGATTTTATGTTTTGTAACATTTCAACGAATTTCTGATTAACAAACTAAATGATTTCAAAGCGAGCAATGGCAACACTGTACGGAAAAAGAAAAACATTTTTATCTCCAGCGCACGAGACATACGGAAATTCTAAAGATATGTTCATTTTAAAATGATTTTGCGATATTGATTTTGAACTGAATTTTATGGTTTGAGTACGTAGTACATGATATTTAATAAAAAAAGGTAGCACACGAAACGTTAAAAAAAGCGCCTTTGGACGTAATTTAAAATCTGAAATCTTCCAGATTTTTTTTTAATAAGTAGATTTGATCTAATTTTTTAATAACCTGTATCGAATCATTTGTCTGTTTCTGTCTATAAACACTTAGGTAAATGATATTTTTATTCTTACAGACGCATACAAACACTCAGGTCTCATACGATTTTCATAAGTTATGTAAAATTCCAATGTATCTTTTATAGTACAAGGAATTTAATGAATAAAAACGCTACTAAGAATATGAGTATAATTTTCATTTCGTTCCTTGATAAAAAAAAGAATCAAAATACTGTGTATTAAATTATAATGCTATATTAAAACATTGTATTAAAGCTATATTGAATAGATCTTCCTCTTTCTGGCCGGAAAAATTAAACTTCTTTACCGAGAGATTTGCAAATCTGGAAAAGCTTATGTAATGCCGTGTCTCCTTGGACTATGAAATAAGCTCTATAATCGTGAACAAGGGTGGGAAATTGTATTATGTATTAATGTTTAAATTTAAAAGTGCAGAAAAACACATTTTTTATTCTTTTTCAGTTATATAATATTTTCTTTAGTAACACTATAAGGTCTTTCTCCCACCTTCTTCGAATGCCTTCGTGGTGTAGTGCTCAGCACGCTCGACGCATAACCGAGAGCTCCGTGGTTCGATTCCCGGCGAAGACGTTGCTCATTTCACATCTTCTGCTTCCAAATAACCTAATGTCTCTACACTGGCGCCCGAACTAAAAAGGTGGTGGATGATGATTCTCCACCACCGAGATTTGGCGACTGGGGCCCCTAATGCGCAGTTGCCCTTTAAAAGGAAAAGTATATAAGGTCTTTCTCCCGCCTTCTTCTCATGCCTTCGTGGTGTAGTGGTCAGCACGTTCGACGCGTAACCGAGAGGTCCGTGGTTCGATTCCCGGAAAAATCAGTGCTCATTTCACATCTTCTTCAAAAAACCTAATGTCTCTACAATACTTTAGATTTCTGTGACTTAACTTCAAATATTCTCAGGTTTCAAAGCTTTCTTTTCCTAAAGGTAGATGCAATTTTTATTCAATATACGTGTACACGATAATCAGAGCATATGATCCAATTTTAATTTAAAAAAATTTCCAATGTTTCATACCATAGGATTTATATTACAAATATCACCTTATACCAGACCTATAATGATTAAAAGAGTTTAATGTTAGATGACTGAAGTTTGAGATCACAATTATATTACTGTCCTAAAATTTGAATTAATAAAAATTAATAAACTAGAAAGAAGCTTCAATTTCTCTGTTAGGAAACTTTAAAAAATGAGTCTCTGATTTTCACAGATAATATTTATATGTACTTCGCTACTTCTATAAACATATTTTCCAGTGAACTTTATATATTCCATTTCATACGAAAAATTAGAGAACAAAGGTTATTTTCATCTTTTACTACATTTAGTCTTCTTTTAATAAAGTGCATACATGAAATTAGTCTGATTTTCACTTAGTAGTCTTACGCATTGCATTTCATCTTAAATATAATTGTTTTAAATTTTTTTTCAAAGAAAACACCAACCGCATTTTACAGAGGAAATATAGTGTCATTCCAGTTTTCGATAATGCTAGAGCTATTGGTCTTGGTTTAGAGAATCTGTGCAAAAATAGACGGCTAAAAGTTTTGAAAATTTAACAGAGTATTCAATTATAATTTAGATTGAAAAAAGTGGTAAAGGCTCTAATTTCGATCCAAATATTCTTTCGCTTTCATCAACAACTCTTACGAGTTACAACAACTCTCTTACTCTTTCATCGACAACTCTTACGAGAGCAAATGCGCAAAATTAAGAATTGAAAAGTGGAGACATGATAGATATGCTACGAAGTAATGAAGAAAGTAGTGTAAAAGCAAGCTTTTACACTGCCACTTCGAGGAAATTAATCGTCATAGCTAACCACGAAAGCATAACGTCGGACAGAACCGGTTTTGTGATACATATTCCACCGAGAACTGAAAGAGACGAAAGGACTTTTCGCCTCGTCTCCTCCCTTTCGCCACCTTGTGTGCACGTTGAAGTGAGTGTCTCGTCGATATCCCTTGCAGATTCCAATTTTTCTAGAAAAGCATCATGGGTGAATAATTTAAAATATACACCGAATTACAGGAATTTCATGCTTGATTACATATGAAAATTGAGTCGAATTATTACCGGCTACTTCGGCCAGCTTCATCCATCGTTCACCATGTGCTGCAGGTATTGTGAATGCATGTGAAATGCTTAAACAATTCTTCGCACATGTTAAAATATCACTTGTGGTTTTATGAACATATCATTCGTCGCGATGTGTCAGCATATTTTATGTTTTCTTATTTAATCCAGATAATTCATGATATGAATCTGTGCGGGTGCAAGCTTGGAAACCGAGGCCATAAATGCGATTACGATGTGATTTTCTTTCATTCCGTTATGAACGGTTACTTCTTTGTAAGGATAAAGTGCTATATATATTGTTAGGAAAAATTCGGCGGTTGCGCCTGTATGTAAGCTTTCCGGCATAGCACTAGGGTTGCCATAAAATAGTGTATGGTAGGGTTGCCAGATTGACGACTTTATCGCCCATTTGGCGACCAAATTGGCGATATCCCATGGTCCAATCGGGAAGCTTCTAGAATAACTTCCTGTCGAGATATTTCTCGAAACGTGTCGAACTTAAAGAAAAGCTATATAAACCCTTGCGTGTCCGAGAGCGAGGAGTTAGTTGAAGTTGCGGAGTTGCGAAGTTAGTTGCGAGATTGTGAAGTGTTGCGAGCAGTGTGATTAGTTGTGAGAATAGCTGCTACGCGAGAGTTTTGGTGAACGGAAAGCGATCGAGATAGTGCTTTGCCGTGAAGCTATCTTTACAGTATAGCTTGACAGTGGATTGGTGATTGTTCCACGGTGTTTTATTATAAGTTTAGTGTTGCCGTGAAGCTACCTTTACAGTTACAGCCTGAAGCTGTGTTGCTGATTGTTTCAGCGTATTTATTGTAGATTTTCGACGCTTTTAAAGGTGATTTTGGAACCGTGCTGTAAATAGTGATTCCTGTAAATAAATTGTGCTTTTTATTGTTCTGCATCGTGTTTTCATCGGATACTCTCAAATCTACGAACCCGTAAAACGCAACAATATATTCAAGAAATTATTAAATTCAGGAAGTAGCTACATAAGTAATAAAATTATCAAAATGTGCAAAAAATACGTTCCTTGTGTGTGTCCTTTAGCTCAAGAATTGGCACTATTCCGGTAAGAAACATGTTTCAATGTAATTGAATAGCATAGTCGATAATTCTGGTATTTTAACAAATGGGTTATTCCGCTGTCACAACGCGTTGAGATTTATTTTCTAGTTCGAATACCTTTGTTCACTGGGTACATTCCATTACACTTTAAGCAATTATTCCCGGATACGATATCTCGTACGTTAAACTTAACTTTTGCCATAATGTTTGGCCACCGTCTCCACCACAGGTTATTATCAACTATATTATCAATTGAGAATAATAATTCGGAACAAAGAGTTAACTAATACATTTTCAAAGTCCGTAAGGATGAAGGTTTGCATTTCAAAGAAAATACTAACAGTCATTGATATTTCTGACTGTCAAGAAAATAAAGTTATTTTTCGTGAGCGGTAAATTTATTTCCATATTTACAAATACGGAAAGCGTCCAAAACTTGGTTTAATTTTAAGCACAACACTTATTCATTTTTTCTAATGAATTCAATTTAGAAATTAGTTTCACCTATTTCATTTCCATCCTTACGTGTTAATGGCATTAACGATTTAATAGTTATTATTTAATTACTGTGTCAAATCTACTTTATTTCGCTGAAAAAAATTCAGCCTTGTCTTAAACATTTTTATATTTCCTACTCTCATTCAGCACTTTTTTCACACAGTAAAATGTAATTTAAATTGAAATGCGAGTGTCTTGTAGCTGCCTTTTCAGCTGAACTAAATGACAGATAACACTGGGAATATTTTAACGCGGAATTTGTTATTTTAACTACGATTAATTTCTGAACAGAGTTACTAAATGCCTGCTGGTGATGATATATAGAGAGATTTTCAAATTATTTGTAAAATATCAACACTGATTTAATTAATTATTATTAGAGTAAGAGATATATTTAGTTTGTTTCTTTGAAAGAAGCCAAAGTTTCGCATAATTGTTTTGCATGTCTACTAAGTCAACATATAAGGAATACGCGTATGTGAGGAATATATATAACTATTGGTCATAAGACTTGCAGGAACTCGTGACGACTTACATGACTTTACTCAGTCATTATCCTAGTGCTTGATACAAAACATCATCCCGAGGATCTCTTATCCTTCTTGAGTTTTCACAATACAAACATTTTAGCTTACTTGGTAAAATAATAACATACCTTTTTTAAACAACGTACCGACCGACAGTCATATTGCTGTACATTGTATCACTACAGTTGACAGTCACATTGTGTCACTACCCTGATATATCAAAATTTTGAGAATTTTCATATTTTACCGATTTTCTCGAAATATATTGAAAGAGGAAAAAATTATGATTCCAAAGAAACTGCAAATGTTTAGCGTCGAATATGCAAACGTTCACTCACGTGTGTGCGGAGTATGAAAGGGTAGTGCTTCTTAACTTTTTAGCGTTTGGCACCCGCTTGAAAAATGTGTTTCTATGTTTTATTTCGGAAATTATTTTCATTGCAAGATAATTTATCTACTGACAAATAAATAAATATATACATTTACAGGCAAAGTAACATATTGATATATATATGTTGTTTCTCTACATTGTTGTGTTTATTTATTTATGAAAGGAGGTTTCTGTTTTGAAAAAGCAACACATAAATCGTTATTTGCATTAAAAATATCTTCCTTTTATTTTTATTTGCAAAAATGATGAAAATCTCGTTTAAGGAAGGAAAGTGATGGTAAATGGCAACGAATATCAATTTAAGATACGTAGATACGTAGAGAAAAAACCTTACAAGGGCACCCAAAAGACATGCCATCAGTGAAAGTCAATGCCTTTCCATTCAGCAAGGCCTTCCAAGAACGCAATACCATTTCAACTCTGTCGTGTCCTCCATGCGTCCTTAAGAAGGCGAGCTTCAAAGCTTAACTGTTTTGAGAAAGCTACATGAAAGAACTCTGTTTGCAAGAAGATATGATTTTTGCTTCCCATTTCCTCCTGCCCGCAAGACAGCCCGTTTAATAAGGTGCAGAGAAAATCGAGTTTGGAGTAAATATTAGTGAGTCAACGTTCTCTACACAAATGAGTCCTCAGCATAAAGAACAATAGTTTTCGATATACCTTCACCTAGATCGGAATTTCCCAAGTTGTGTTACACGAAAAGTTGTGCAACTGATGTTACAGAACAACGAAATATTATACGCTTTTATGTATTTAACACAATTTAAAACAATTCTTAAAAGGAATTTAAAGCAAAAACAAGGTGGTTTAAATAAAAAAACAAAGTGGAATTTTAAGCAAAAACAAAGTGTGACACGTTGACTGGCAAAATGCAACTATTTCAAGGCGAAAGTTATTAGGGTACAACTTTTCTCAAAATAAACTTATACATTTGATTCTTTTTTTCATTAAAAATACATAGATTGCAGATTATAGAAAACACATAATATATATATCAAATGCCTAATGTTTTTAGAAACCAGTTGTTTAATTTCACTTACCTTTGACGAATATCTTGTGACTATGTGCTAGTTTGGTACACTTTTCTTAAAAATACTGCACCAATCATTTTCAAATCTTGCATGGTAGTTAAAAACATATCTTTTAAGAATAATAAGAAGTATTTTACATTTTACTTAAAAAGAAAAAATATTAAAAATAAATTTATAAAATGTTTTGAAAATCATAAAAAAATTAGTATAAAATTATTAATATATTCAATACTACTGCTCCTAAATTTTATATCCTTCTTATTTTCAAAGAAATAGTAATGATAAACAACTGTAGAAAATTTGAACCATCCAGGTGGAATAGTTTTCAAGAAAAGTGTACCGAAAGTTAAAAAAAAACACATTTTGAGAACAACGAAAAAAATGATTTAAACACTATTAAGTTATAAAAATATCATTTTAATATTTCCCTGCACCATAGTCATCTTGACCTGACATTTCTACATCAAGCTGTTCTTGCTTTATAAATTTATTTTGATTTGTGGCAACTTTAGGAAGCTTTTTGTGAGCGAGCTGTGCCTCACGATTTCTAATACAGTCTATTTTTCGCAGACACTTTACCATATAAAACCCTGGTTGAATTCCTAATAGTTCCATTACTCTACTGCGACTTTGTACACCATCATTAAAACATAATACTGCATCGAACAAGCCTAATTTTAATGTGATAACACTCACAAAAACAGTTTTCGGTGTGCGTATCCAGATCCAATTATTAAAACTTTCATTGAGGTTTTGAGTTCTTCCATGAAAGCATTTTGACAGTAGTTTTTTGTCAGACAGAGTTATGAATACACTTTTAATAGCTAATAAGACAGTTTCTAGAAAAGAATGTTTATGCACATATTTTTTACCAGCTGATATGGCTTTATTGTAGCCACACCAAGAATCATCATCTGTAGGACAAAGGCCGTGCTGAGGATTTTCGTCTGTGGACAATTTATGGAAATAAATTGCCTATACGGATTTCAACATCTCGTCTAATGAAGTATTGATATTGCGACGAATTGCTAAACCATAGTATGTTTGTATTCGCAAGATTTCAGTTTTGCTTAAACGGCCACGACCAGAAATCTTCTTGCCATCGGATAGTTTCTCACCCTTTACTTCATTGCAAATAATTTTCAATCTTGTACCCATTCTTTTTTGTACATGGGCAATACACTCTAATTTTTCAATAGTAGTATCAAATCCATAAACCATTTCTTCACACACTTTTTTGTAGCCTCTTGAATCACCATCTTCTAAGTATTTTATATAACGCACCCCACGTTCAGATTCTGAACGTTGAAAGATTTTAAGAACGCCATCAACTTCCATGCCTCCGCTGTATCCTTCAAAGTTCTTCACACATTCATAGGCTACATGCTGTTTGTTTCTGCATAATGGAAAATACTTCGTAAGGCACTCTACATCCATAATTTTTCCATTAAAAACAGAGGTGGCACACACAACACCATTCAGTGAAGAGTGACCCCTCTTCTGCCAGGTACCATTAAATGCAGCTGGAATGTCAGTATTCCCACTGTTATCTGCAACTGTTTCTTTTACAGCTTTCAACATTGATTCTATAGCAATTTCCGATACTATAGGTAACAAAATTTTGTTATACTTCTGAAAGTTACTTGGGGGAGGGGGTAAGTTCATAACAGCACAGAATGTCTCTGCAGCTTTCTTACCTTTACCAATGCAACGCATTGTATACGTAAGGCGTAAATTAACATCATAGCATCTTTTAGATATTTTAGATGTCATACTACTCGTAGAATATCCACAAGCAGTACACAAATACAATAAACTTACTGCAAGTCCTCTGCGAGAATTACTCTGGTCTATCACATCAAAGGAATCACATTTCCCACAGTTCTTACATTTTGCAAATGCCTTGAATAAATGCAATAATGTTTCTGCTTCAGTTATACTTACTCTTCTGAGACTTCTGAGACTGTAAAAACTCATCTTTGCCATTAACTATGCCAATTTTGTACTTAGATGCATCCATATTTAGGGGAGACTTATTTACATCATGAGTAACATCTTTCACATATGTAAGTTTATTTCCGGTATATTTTCTCTTCGGCCCACCAGCGGCCGAGCGGTAAAGCGCTGAACACTGGTAGTTCGGTCCGAGGTTCGAATCCCGCGAACGGGCTGGCTGCATGGGCGTTTTCGTGGTTTTCCCTATGTGTAACGTATATAGAGCCAGTTTCCCTTAGAAAGTCCTCCACGAAGGCATCTCTCCCCTTAGGCAGCTAGCCCTCGTGTGCTTTGCCATAACTGAATAACCTAACCTAACCTAACCTATTTTCTCTTCCCGAATGATTTTTTCCTCGGCATTTTCTTATTTAAAACCTTTATTCACTAACATAATGCAATAGAAAATTATAAATAAACACAGAAAGCACAAATTTAAATGAAAAGAGCGAAACGAATGGCGAAACACAAAATAAATAAAGCATGTTGTAAATACGAAAATCGACAATTCTACACCACACAGCTTAGTAAATAAGCCAATTTAAAAAATATTTGCCAAATGCCTTTCAAAAGAATCATATTCTGAGCAAGGAAGTAAAAAAACTGCTAAAACATCTGTATATGCAAGAGATAAGGGACATTAAAACACGTGTCCCTTAAACTGGTAGGCGTGACAGTGCTTGTTTACATTTTTAATGAAAGATTTTGACCTTTAAAAATTTCGAAACATGCATGAATTATATATTTTTGTAATAATCTCAGTCTACTTTATTTTTCTAGCCCAAAATTGAAAATTCGAAAATGTGAAAAAATTTGTCATATATCCCCTTCTGAAACATTATATACCGAGCTTAGATTGTTCGTTGTACACAACAGCTAGAAGCATTCATATTAAACTGGTCTATACAACGATCACACAACAGTACAACCGCTGGATATTAGCCGTATTTCTGAAGCAACCTTTAAGATAATTTATGTAATGTGACGTATTCAAATAATTTTTATATACATAATTATTAACTTAAAACTAAATTCACAATCGTCAACTTTTATTTAATATGCTATTGAGTATATTTTATGCACTGTGGGAAACACATAATTTTAAGCATTTTTCTGCTATGCATAGATTTTTTTGCTATACATGCTTTTGACTTCAAGAGTCAAGTGTTCTTCACATCTTAAAATTATTTTCTAGGTCGCTTCAGTTTATTTGCCTTATCAAATTACATAAGTTTAAATGAGAATATGAAATATGAATAATTTGAAATTAATGAACGCTTATCTGCAGAAAACTTCTCATGATGAACATAGAAGATATCCATTAAAGAAGTGTTAACCGTTACACTGCATAATATATCCAATAATTAGGCTGAGATCTTCTAACAGCATAGGTGCTTTTTATTTTAGCTTTACTAAACCTTCTTCCATTGTTGTTGCTCTCGAAGTTTATAGTTTGCATTTTGATTAGATGTTGCATTTTAATAACCCTCCAAATAACCGCTAATTTGATATCATGATATCGTTAGACTGAACTACTTTTGCTTCAAGAAAAATTAATGACACGTCTGCATGCGTGAAATCTGAAATAAAAGACCTTAGTAAAATTCCTGTTATTACATTTTCACTGAAGATTTACTTTTTAATTTGCCCATTTATCTCAATTTTATGCATATTCCGTCAAATAAGCTCACATTTGCAATTTCATAGTGCTGTCTTATAATCTGAGTGAATTTCTTTCTTTGTTTGGCTATAATGTCAGTCTGAAAATATATAGTCATATTTTTATCTTCATTTCCTTCATTTTCAACATTACATCACATGATTTTTTCTTAATATAAATAAGCCGTTAAATAAAAATAGTATTACTTTGCAGTCAGCAGTCAGAAAAAAATAAGTGAAATACGTGGCATATTAAATAGGTCAGATCAGATTATTTGAATACAGTGAAGCACACGAAGGCTTTCTGCGTAAGGAACGAGAGGACTTTTCTAACAAAAAATGACTCCTATTCATGCCACACATGGAGAAAACAATGAAACTAAACTATGCAGCAACCCGTTTATCTATGTTGGAACGCTGGTTGAAACATAGGTAAACTCTTTTATCGAACACTGTGTGACAAACTGTAACAGCAAATGAATCATTAGGAAAATAACCAGCTGGATATTATTAGAGACTTCCTGTTTCGAACTAACTTAAAGAAACTCATTTTTAGAGCCAGGGTGTAAGCGATTCGGCCAGGAAGAATGTCCTGAAGGCTAATGGGTCTTTATCCCCTAATGCTTTTATGATGCCGACTTGTTCACGGCTGTTCGCTGCTCTTTTGTGAGAAGAGACGAAGCAGTGGAGCTGAATGGACATGTAGTCATGTAGTAGTCTTTTGAAAAAACATACATAAGCAAATTCTTAATTATGTGAAATCTTGTCATTCTTGTATACAGAAACGTGGTTTTAAGGCATCACACAAAGCTTCACTAATGAGAGTTCCAATAGCAAATAGACCTATTGAACGTATAGCCATGGACATTGTAGGCCCTCTGCCCATGACACTTTCTGGACATAAATATATATTATATTGGTTATTACAGACTA
>KK121358.1:312713-331947 GCA_000611955.2 Stegodyphus mimosarum | reverse complement strand
AATCAACGCAAAATTGCAAAACGAAAGTAATAGTCCTTCGGGACTAAATCCCTTTGGACTAAATATTAACAAAATTTTTACAAACGTTAATGAGAGTAGAATTTTTCAAAAGGAGGAGAATCTTTGGATCGGTTATAAATCTGAAATTAGAAAACATTTATGGAGATGCGATGTTAGTAAATGCTGTCAATTGTTTTATCTTAAAAACATAAGATACCATAAATGTTTTCTAAAAGGTGGGTATTTTTCAAGATTCCATGTATTTGGAATTCCCGTTATCCTCATTGTTTGTCATTTCTTGGTCAAGTAAAAATGAGATCTTCTGTTGGTTTGTTAACATTGCTGTAGTTTTAATTTAAATGATAGAAAAAATATAGAACAGTACATATTTTTGAGATACTATTAAATTAGTTTAGGTGAAGATATATTAAATTACATTATATTATGTGATATAAGCTTAAATATTAAATTAAAATATTACATACAACAAAGTCTATTCTTCTTTAACGTTTTTTTGTCCAAGTCACAGATAAATTATAACAAACGTTTTCTTTCTAAAACAAGTTAAACAAAGGTTAATTGTGTTATGCCAATTTCCTCTCCAGTCAAAGAAATTCTGGCTCGTACCTTGTAACGTAACTAGAGTCAGTTACTTTTGATAACCTGTTGGTGTTCATCACTTAATTTTCTGCATGCGATTTTATATTTTTAGAACAAAGTATCACTTTTAATTTGAATATCAATACATTTTTGAGATAATATGACGTTGAAAAAGGAGCAGATCGAAGTGCATCGAAAAGGATCCCATCAAATAAATCAATTGTTTAAATTTTGCTGGAAAAATGCATTTTGCATTTTGATTGTTTTAAATAAAAATATCGTTTTTAACTACTTTGATATCAACCTCAAAATATAACATCTCCAGTCCTTTTTAATGTCTTAGCAACTCGGATCGCAGCCTGTAAGGATATTTTGAGTACCTTTCTAAGAATGTTTTAAAAATTTATTGGATTAGCTTTCGCTTATCCAATGAATTCGCTTTTCACAGTTTTTCAAGGATGTAAAAAGAATTATAAGGATGATTTAAAATTTTTGTTTCAAGCCAAATGTATAAATTACGTAGTTTACAAAATAAATTTGTAGGGTTTTATTTACATTTTTTTACTTTATTTTTCTAATAGTAATTTTTACTTCCTTACTTTTCTTTATTTCCTCATTTTCCTACTTACGCTTTCCTACTAGAAACAGATACAAAATAGAGGAGAAACTATTATTTAAACTGAGATTTGAGGTACTTGAGTTACAGAGGGAGAGAAAGAGCATGTTTCGCCTTTCATCCACGTTGTTGTTACTAGTTAAAGCTTGCTAGTTTACAGCCGTGTTTATTACGTACCTATTAGTCTACAACGGTGATTTTCAGATAAGAGCCAACTACGTGGTAACAACTCAGTGCAGCTTAGGCTATTTATTCTAATTAGCTTTAGTTTAATTTTGTATTTTCTATTTCAAGCCTAAAGTGGTGGCCCAAGAGGTGTTGCCTGTGAATAACTTGAGTTCAAGTAAAAGGGTGTTTTAATCCTTTTTCGGAGTTGTTATTTATGCAACAAGAACTTAGCGAATAGTCGCTGCAGATTTCTACTAGGTTCGAGCTGTTGAAGGATTTTATTTTAGCTAGAATATTACAAACTAATAAACCCGAGTAAAAATCTGAAAATGTTAAATACTAGTAGGCATATAAAACCTTCTCTCATACACGTGCAGGAAGCCTTATGGGTATATTAAAAAAGTTTCAACATATTTTACTAATATCTTTACTTGTTTGTACATTTTACAACAATTTTCTTACCGTCAAATTAATGACTTAAGGTTAAATTTCTCAGCTTCATTAAAAAAATATTATCATTATTAAAGGTTTATCATTGCAG
Source organism: Stegodyphus mimosarum (assembly GCA_000611955.2). Lineage (NCBI taxonomy): Eukaryota > Metazoa > Arthropoda > Arachnida > Araneae > Eresidae > Stegodyphus > Stegodyphus mimosarum. The sequence continues at coordinate 330,022 of KK121358.1, read as the reverse complement.
ATATCAGTTTCGAAGTTATTTTGTGCAATTATACCAAAGGAAAACATAAGAGGAATTTCTTTGATTTCAATATGGTAATTTTTTAGAAATATTTCAGAGTACTGATAATTAAAATTAGTACTTTAATTTTAGTTCAATCTAGACATTAACGAGAAAAGTATATTTCATTATTCATTATTTTTCTGTTATTTCCACGGCATAATGTATTCAGTTAGCGAGGTTTATTTACACTTAAATGCATATAAGCGATTGGAATTTATAAGATTCTCCAAAGGTTTTAATTTAAAGATTTCGAAAATGCGAGTTTTATCTAGAATTTAGTTAAAATTTTCTGAACAGTATAATTCAAAGATTTTAAATGTCACAATAGAAAGAGAAACGTTTGCCAAGAGTTTTATGTAAATCACAACAAAAAAGTATGGTAACTGAAAACAAAAGTTTGCAACTGAATCGTGATTTTATTTTGTATGATAATGACAGATGAGAAGTTATTTACACCACATATTTACACATAAATAGATAAATGTGCATGATCATGTATTGAAATCAATTCGTTTCTGTCATCATGCCCATCCGTGGTGATGATGTCCATGATGGTGATGATGATGACCATGGTGGTGATGATGTCCAAGAAGTTTGGCAAGGATACCTGCTGCCAACAGGGCTTCAATTCCGCTTCCTCCACCATGACCGTGATGACCAGCTTCAACGCCGTTCATCTGAGGTCCAGGAACGAGAAGACCCAGAACGAGGACCAATAGAAAAGCAGTTAATTTCCTTGAAGCAACCATTTTTGAGAATTTGAACTGAAAAGAAATGAAAATAAAACACATAAAACTCTATTTCAAAATGATAAAGGAACTAGTCAGTTTGAAAAGTACATAATGAAAGGTCTTAAATTAAAACTTGCTAAGGCTGTTGAAATCCAAAGATGGGAAATTTTTTTTAATGCAGGGGGAAGTTTTTACGCAAAATTTTGGTTCAACGTAATTTGTTATTCGTTTGTTTTGTTTTATATTACGTGAGTAAGATTATATGAAAAATATAAAGGCGTTTTTGCATTTAACACTTTGCCTCAGTATTTTGCGATACACCGTATTGCATACGATCAGTTCAAAAACTGCTATGTTTTAGAAATTAGATTGAGAGGTTTACATTATGTTAATTAACAGTTATTTTAAGTTTTGTATCTTTCCTATCTTATTCTAATTTCAGCTTACAATTTCCTGCCAGAATGTAATTTCAGAAACGCAGATAATGCAAATGAGTACTATTTAAGTCGTAACTTAGCCGACTTCGAGAGAGAGAGTCTGATTTCCTGACTAGCGCGCGTTTGCCTTCTGGCTACGTCTCTCTTAGCTGTTACTGCCCTCGGCCATATCTTAGGCCCTTGCTAGGCTTCGCCGATTTAATTAATACTTAGGGGCCAACTAGTTAGATTCTGATAGCTTCGGCTATACCCTTTAAGAGCTTTCGTTAAGCTAATTTTAGTTGAAATTATTAGTATTTTAAGTTCAAGCCCGAGTGGCGGCTTTATATAAAGTTCCAAGTCGGAACTGATTGTAAATATATTGAAAAATAAAAGGTTTTAAATCCTTCTCAAGTCTTACGTATTCTGTTGACACACTTAAGCGATTATTCGCTTATTAGTGTTCTTGGGGTTCTGAGCTAGAACTTTAGATTTAGATAATTGAACCTCATAAGATTATGATTAGAATAGAAAGCAGATATTTCTTGAATTTTGCATATGTGTTACATAGCTATTTTCATAGGAGAAAACTATAAAACATTTTAACTATTAATCTAAGATGTGCTTTTCATATAAAACTACAAAATTGAGCTAAAGAGTAGAAACATTAAAACTAACTTAACTAACTTAGATAGACGTTCCTCCGCGGCCGAGGGGTTAAGACCATTGAATACTGCTAAATGGATTTTATTTGGATTCGAAACCAGATGAATATACCGGCTACATGGTTAATTTTCGTAATTTTCCATATGTGTAAACTGGAGTTTCTTTGGAAGTCCACCACAAAGACAATTATCCACTGAGGCAGGTAGCTTTGGCATTCAAACAATCTAACCTAATCCCTATATGATTTTGTATTCAAACAGAAAACAAACATGCATTTTTATTTAGCTTCTGTTATTTGAAATGATTACTGTGCGAAAAGAGATAGGTATAGACCAGCTCAACCTTTTTTCTCCCTCTGTACGTTTTTCACTATTACTAAACTATCATTTCTGCCCTCCTTTCCCACAATTGAAAAATGTTGTATACATACGTTTAAATTTATGTTACTTTTTAACGTGTTTTGTAAATTAAGTAAGAAAAAATACAGAAAATATCGATACTACCAAAATTTCAGGAAAAATAGTCTTTAAATTCACAAAATAAAACAAAATATTTAACAGATAAATAAAAGGCTGGCAACATTCCTCCTCGAAGCTGTGAAATTCACTTCTCTGGGAGAATTCTCCTCTGGTTGAGAGTCCCTGATGCATTCGTAAATGTGATATGAGGATTGATAAAATTTCACAACTCGGATAAACATTAGGTAAATTCGAAGTGCATACGAAATTTAGTATTAATGAATTTGATAAGAATACAATTATTATTTTTATCGTTTTTAAATACCGAGCCCTTAGATAGAATTTATTGAACCGTGCTAATATTTTAAGTTGTTTTCTAAAAATAGAGAGATAAATATTGTACATAAGCAAAATGAAATGTAATACTTAAAACATTTTGCATGATGAAACTTGTATCTGATATCCACATGAAGTGAAATAAAACACAATGGAAATTCAGTAACAGTGTGTAACATGAAATGCAATTAAGGTTAAAGCAAGTATTCTACAGTCATTATGTAAGGTTTTAGTTAAACTAACAAAGTTTTATTTTAATTTGCCTTTTTCTATCTGTTCTCATTTCAACTTCCCGTTAGAATAAGCGCGCGTTTCAGCTTTATGCTAATTTGAAGTGGAGCCAAGTTGCTATTTAAGCGAGAGGTAGGAACCTCTCAGTGTGAGAGAGCTTTTAGTCTCAGACCACTGTTACTCTGTTCGACGTTCGCCTGACCAGCTAGTATTTAAATTCTAAGCCGTAGCGCCGTAATGCTATTACTTGTTGAAGTAATTCTAAGTGCGTTAGTATTAGTTAAATCTTTCTACGCACCATTTAGTTTAGAGGCCAACCTCGCGTTCATAGCTCTGTGAGCAACGACGATTTAATTTCTATTTAATTTTAGTTTAATAATTTGATTGTTCAGTTTAGACCCAAGTGCGGTCATTATTTTCTGTATCCCTCCCGAGTTGGGAAGTGGCTGTATATAATTGTGGTTTAATAAAAGAGGATTTTAAATCCTTTCTTAAGTGCAGTTCTTCTACCACAGTTTTCTGCCACAGAACAAAGCTGCATTCAGCTCCCTGTTCAAGATCAGGACTTGAGGAGTTCACGAAGATGTTTGCCAAGAATATGCACCGAACACCCAGTCCTGACGATTAAATTAAAGCTTGCTACTCCTTTTTCTAGAAGAAATGGGTACAGTATATACACACACCTCAAGTTTTTACAGCAATGCTTTAAAAGCTTGAACTGATGTATATTAATTTATTTTCTTTTTAAAACGCTTTGCTCAGTTTTTACTCCCTTGCACGAAGAAAAGGATGTATTGTAATCGTGAAAATTTTGGTTATCAGATTTCAACGGAAATATCCGTTTTGACTACTTTTTGACTGCTTTACATCAGTACACACGGAAAGAATAATTTATTCCAAAACGGATGCAAATTGGCTTTTTTTGACATCATTTCATACGTATGCAGGTGAATACTCGCATAACTCAAAGAGGATTAACTGTAGAACTTTTAAATTATGTATATCGGAATGCCATAACATCTAGTTGTGCACCTCCCCTTTCTACTTCAATTGGTTGTGAAAGGTATATCAATCTCTATCTATCCATCCACCCATTTACCCGGTTTTAAAGTCCTTATCGGGCCTTTAGTCGCAGTTATATACTTCTACTTACAGAAGTGTTTTACTTGAAGAAAATATTCATATTATACCAATGCAAAACTAAAAAAATTAATTTCGGAAAAATAATGAAATTTAACTTTTAAAGCTGTCAGCCGGTTCCTGTACTTGGAGAAATTTTATGCTCGTTTTGAAAGAATAAAAATACAGTAAGACTGACTCTTTATAACAGAAATTGACCAGGATATTTAATTTAAAAATCTGCCATCTTTGATACCATTTCCAATGTGTCTTATGAAATTGATTAATTAAATTGGAATAATTCGAGGAAATGCGTTTAAATGATGTGCAGCAAAAAATGTGAATAATTTACTAATCTTTACAAGGAAGTCATATGGTGTCCACAGCAGATTTTTTTGATTTATGATATTATTTTAATTATATGTGAGAAGTACTACTGTCAAAAAAAAGGTTATATTTAAATTCGCAGCTGCGCTATATTAACGATTTGGAAATTTTAAGCAAGGAAATTTTAATAAATGTATTAAATCCACAATCATTATAAACTTCAAATTTTGCTTTAAATTTGGGGTATAAAATAATTTTAATTTTACTAATTTCGTATTCTGATTGAAAATCGAAAATCGTGATTATTAATTAATAACTGGTGATTAATCAAATAAATTAAAATGTTTAAAATAAGTAAAGTTCTCACTGAATATGGGAATATTTTTATGGAACATTTTAGGCTTATCAATGTCAAACAGGGATTTCGAAACCATGGTTTAGGATGGGAAGCCTCAGCATTTCGAATCGCAGATATTTTAGAACGCGTGGAGAGTCGATGAATAATGTTCTAATTAAATTTTTTTTTAAATGCATGAGCCATTTACTTCAAATACTTCAAATTCCTTTTCAGTGTAAAAGTTCCTTCTTAGTGAAACATAAACAGTTCTTTAACTTTTTATTTTCCGTTGATGATTTAACCATTGCTTACCACAACATTAATTTCCTGAAACCTATTTTAAATGAAGAAAATCATAACAATGTAAATGCTTGGAACTGTAAATTTCTTAAAAAAACAAGAATTGTTTTTCGTTGATTTCAGAATCATCAGAAAGTATGCGGTAGAAGAAGGAATGTTTTTCATGAAACATTACTTATTAAAATCCTTTTCTTTTACTAATTTGCCATTGAGGAAGCAAAAGGTATGCAGGAGTTATGTAAACAATTGCAGGTATGAAAATTTAATACATTTGTTACTTTAAGAAAAATATTTTATTTTAAAATTTCCTCTATTTCTGTTATATTTATATTTTCGTAATACGACGAATCCACTGAAGAGATACTATGAAACATGTAAGCCTTAATTTTTGTTTCTGAATTCGTTTTTTTCTTTTTTTTTAACATTATCCTCTTTTCGACATCTTAGTTCACAGTATTAAGTTCTTGTTGATAGAAAAAGGATTATAAATTTATTCATTTTGTTAATATAATATAAACGTGTTTTCTGTTGATTAAGAAGAAAGTTTAAGATTAGAAAATAACGATTTCTGGAATGAATATCTGCAAGTATGCACAGAGGGCGTTTACATACTTTTAGAACGATTTCGAAGCCGTTTAATTAATATTTAAAATGTAAAGTGCGTTTTTTTAAATGTTCAATCTGAAAGACTGTTTTCTATCGTGATTTCTTAAATAGAAGGCCTAAAAATTTTCAGGTGTATTGATTTCCATTCGCCTTCCGCTGTTTTGCACAGTCCCATAATCGTGGTGAGTTTGCGCTTAGAAAGAGATCTTTTCAAGACATCAGCCACACAATAACCCACAGTTCAAATATCAGGGGGATTTTGCAGGAATAAGTTGAAAATGTAGCTGTATTATTCTTAATTTTTACAGGGAACGAAGCAGTACTTTTCGAACTATGACTTGCTGCGTTGTCTTGAGGAAGTTTCAGTCTTTGAAAGTCACTAGGATAAAGAAATGGAATTTCTTCTGTAAATATCGGACGCCTAAAATTCTCTTAATAGCACTTTGAGTTAATTTGAACATTTCTTTCTCCTTTTCCTATTTTCAATTCCCCATTGTAAGAGATTCCTGCTACGATTTTTAGCTTTTTTAAGTGTAAATCTTGGTTAATTATTTTACTTATTCTTGCTACGGATGTTTCTGCGTTAGTGGATTTTGTTACCGACGGTTTAACTTTAGAAACATTGGAAACAGGACGTACCTTTTTCGAATATTTGTTTGGACTCTTCTTCGATCTGAAAGTAAAGATTGATGGTTTTCTTCTTTCCGGTTAATAATGTTGCTCACCTTTCATTTAGAAATTTTAATGCAATGCATTTCACAACGTATTTGTAATTACGCAATAGGAATACTTCTCTTCGAAAAGCAAAAAAATATAGCCTTCAATCCACTGCTTGTTTACATGCTATGTTTTGAAAGAAGAATAAATTTATACGTAGCAGACGATATTTTTCATTTCAAATACAGAGCATTAGTCAGAAAATTTATTTCAAATCATTTGCTTTTTAAAATTTCTTATCGAAATCGTTCTAAAATATGTAAACATCCTCTATGCCTGCATAAAAAAAGATAGTAATAACTATTTTAAGAACTATATTAAAAAAATTAACAAATTTTATAGTTGTGAGAAATTCGCGCGAAGTACGGACGGACGAATCTATGTAAAAAATAATGATTATAATTAATGAAAACGTATTTCGAATTTAAAAGTTATAACATAGGAAAATCAAGAAATCAAATATCTTAAATTGGCAGAACAAGCATTTATCTATTTTATTTTATATTCCCCTCTGTTTTTTTTTCTTTGAAGCTTATCTTTAAATTTTATTTACGATTAATGTTTACTTGTAACAATGCCCTTTGGGAACACACACATTTCGGAATTATTTTGTAACGTTTTTAATTAATTTTAGTTAATTTATCTATATAATTACATGTTTAATTATCAGGACTATTTCTGAATATATACAGATCGCAAATTCTTGAATTTCAGAAACTGAAGGTACTCATTTTGTTTCTAATGTTGATATCTGCTAGAAAATGGTTATGGTTTTAAATTATTTATTAATTTAATTTATGATCTTAATTTATGGTCTTAATTTTCTGAAGCACCATTTTTTTACTTTTTGAATTTTAGTAATTAAAGTATACAGAAAATCGTTCTTTATGCAAAAAAGGCTAGTGTAATTTTCTGCTGATTTACAGTTATCAGCCCAATATTTTAAATTAAATTTTTGTATTATAAATAGATTCCTTTTACATCATAAATGCATAACTGGGATATTAAAAAAATATAGATCCCATTTATGAAACATGGCCGTTACGATTTCTGTTTTACATCATAGCCAAAAGTATTCTATGGAATGCGTAGCTGCATTTATCTTATAGCGTATGTAATATACATGCCGTATTCCCTTTGCTTCCTTTCATAAGATGTAAGAAATTCCATTTGTATAAATTGATTATAAATCTCTTATCCGGGTAAAGAACAATACTCTAAAGCCATACGAGTAAATTTTTGATATCTTGCAATGGGTTAAAATATTAGTTTACAGTTAATTAGCAAATATTAATTTAATTAATACTCCTGTTCCATTTGTCTTCAGTAAAAATGCATTCAAGAGTTTTTTAATTCAAGGAATTTTATCATGAAATGAAATTTAGTTAAAAAATTGCTTATATTTAATTTAAAAAGAAGTCTGTTTTAATCCGTTATATCTAATGCTTGTATTTTAATATTCCAAAGTTTAACAAAATATTTAAATTCTTGATACTATATACTTATTTCTGTATCATTGAAACATTTTGCTAGAGATGTTCCTAAACGAAATTAATAATTTTACAGGTGTAATCTAGTATCGTAGCTCCGCTAGTATTTCAAACTAGCGGAAGTGCCCAATGCCAGTTGTTAGATTGAGAATAATGCATCTAACAACAGAGAGAACGGTACCGCTGTAATCTTTCTCTGATAACGATGGCAAAAAATGCAATTCATAGCCATACATTTTTCAGTCAGATGCAATATGGAACCCGTACAAAGAATTTCGATAGAAAAATAAGCTAATTCTCTCTCATTATATTAGCAACAATGGCACGCAGGTTTTAATGATTTTCGTCTTTCTAATCAAATGATCGTAAAAACTCAAGATCCATCCAATATTTCAACTATATTCAATTTTAGTCGATTAAATGCAGCAAAAAAATGATCATAATTGATCAGAAAACAATAACGCGAACAAACAAACACACAAACAGACATTCTTTTTTTATATGTATAGATTTTTGTAAAACATACAAATTTTCGATTGACAAACTCTACGATTTGAAAGCGAGCAGTAGCAACACTTTTCAAAATAAAGCATTTTTAACTCCAACGCGCGAAACTGTTGCCACTTGGAAAAATGAGTGCGAAAATTAGCGCTTTCAGAGTTTTTAATTAATATTTCGGCTGATTAAAGTCGTACGAAGATGGGAATAGTCAAAATTGCTTCCCACGAATGTTTGGAATTGTAAATAATGTATTTAATGTTTGGCAATGCTATTTTTATTTCATTGTAAAACTTCGAAATGTTTTATTAACAAACTCTAGAATTTGAAAGCGAACAGTGGCAACAACTTTCGAAATAAAGCGGATTTTCATCTCCAGTTTTGCGAGACTGTTGCCACTCGGAAAAATGAGGGCGAAAATTATCCTTTTTCCTAAATTTTTAATTAATATCTCTGATTTTAGCCACTTTTTTTTGTAGCCACTTTTTTTTTGGAAAAAAGTGGAAGTCGACCTTTTCCAGAACCCAGAAAAGAATTCTAGAAAATTTGATGACGATAGCTTAGTAGTGACTGAGTAATTGGCGAACAAACAGACTTTCTTCTTTTTATATATAGATAAATCCTTTTTCTTGATTAATCTAATGCAAGGAAAATATTATCGTCTTTACTTTCGAAGCTCGAGAACTATATGCTTATCATAGTTTAGTTTTATATGAAAGAATTTATTCGTGTCGTAAACATGATATTTTTATTTTACACTATTTTTCCAAAACATTACGTAGTATGTTTGTCCTTTAAGTAATATGAAAGTAGAAATTCTAGCATAAGCTTCTGCACTTATATTCAAATTTAGCATCATGCTGTAACACAAATCTGATTTGTTATTTTTAATAAATAAATTTAAATCTGAGTAGTTAAAGATTTAATTTGAAACCTGAAATTTGAAGAACATATTAAGAAACTACTAAGAGAATATTAAAGAATAATTGCCAATTTATTTTTATGATTTTATGATTATAACCTAATAGTAATATCTTGATTTTACAAAAATCTTAATTTGCTATTCTTTCTAAAACATTACGTATTATTTTCGCCCCTTAAGTAATATGAACCTAAGAATTCTAACATAAATGGCTGTATTTATATTCAAGTTTGATATTTTACTATAAAACAAATACGATTTGTTATTTTAAATAAATAAATTTAAGTCCTAGTGGCTAGAGATCATCTAATTTAGAAATGAAGGTATAAAGTATTTTATCATTAATTAACCAATTATTATAATTTAAAACTTTACTATAATTTCTTTTTTCCGTAGTACACCAGAATATAAATTAATTGCTTGTGTATTTAAGCTGAGGGTTTTAAAGTTTATATTAGTCTGGCAGTATAATTACTTAGAATAGACAACTTTGCCAAGTTTCATTCCGACTTATGCACCTTGCTAACCGTAGTTAAATATGCTCCGTGAGCTATATTGGGCCAGCTTCAGTAGTTTATTTTATGCGTAGTCTCCGACTACGTTAACTGTGTTTGAATTTAAAGTTATTTTATGTTAAATGAAATACCCACAAGTAGTGGAGGTTCGTCCTTTGCATAAGCAACGCCTTTTAAGGCTTCAAACCTTAATAAAAAATATTTTAACTTTCTTTAGACATTGCTATTTGTTTGAGACTAAGATACAACTCGCTTTCAGTCGATTTGTGTTCGCAGAACATTAACCCTAGTTTCTGGATATAGCATAGCTCTACAAAAAATCTACCAAGAAAGTGGTAAAAAAAATAGTAACCTTCTTTTAATAGTCATTAACTAGACTGTAAAATCTAAATTACGTTTTCTCATTTGTGAATGATAGAGTTGAGAAATAAATTAACTAGATATTTTAAAATAAAATATTAAGGCAAAAACCTGCCTATTAGAACTTGAAAGAAAGAATAGACAAAAACGAATCTGTATAGAGTTAGAAAAGACGAGAGATCTAAATACTTACTGCGAGCTCGTTATCACAAAGAAAGATGAAATTTGAGAAGCGAATGATTCCACTCAAAGGGCGCTCATGTATTTATACAGTGAGAGATTTAGTCTGCCGAAGTTGTTTCCTTTTTCCGAGTATATTCACCAGAGCGTAAGAATCACCCCTTCATCCAAACGATACCTGACACAGGCCGGAAAAATAAAAAAAGAATAAAAAACCCCTATTTTTTCCCTCAATTTAGAAGGTTATTTCTTGACTTTTTTTTTCCTTTGCTAATCATCAATAATCCAACACCACGCCAATGCTTAATAGATAGCATCTTAATAACCTGTTGCACGTAGTCTAAAACTCACCATGTTTGAAGACAAAGGATTGGAATTGCAAACAAAAATGGAGAAAGAAACAGGGGACAAAAATGGCGCCAGACAGCCTTGCTTTTTCACATAGGAGCAATTTCGTGCGGTTACTTTGGATGGTGTCATTAGTATTTCCGAAAATGCTCTTAATCCTTTAATTGTTTCCTTCCCCAAAGAAAGGTTTTAGCTTTTGTTACAGACAATCAACATTTTCCGCCTACTATGGTAATTTTACCAAATTTTAGAAAGTTATTAATGGTGCGTTTGCGGAATATAATAGCAGATGAGAGGAAAGAAGCGTTTAGAATGCAGGAAAATCATTTGTACGTTACAGTTTAGTTTATTCAGCATGCAATTATTTTTGAATTTCTAATGCGAATGTAACAAACTTTTGAGATATTCATAACGTAATGATAGTAAACTAAAAGTAAAAAGCATGAGAAATAAAATAAATGTTCGAGAATAACATACATTTTGCATAGTAACATATGTTTAGTAGCATAATACAGTGGCTCATATTTGTTTTCGGAGACTTCTGCTCTTTAGATTTATCTTCATAACTAAATATTAGCAAAAATGTTTGTCTTTCACATATAACTATTGATCATCATAAAATTAGCAAAGCAAAAACCTTGTGTTTGGCGTAAATATAGTCAAAATCTCAATCGATTTCGAGGGCAAATAGGTACAGATTAAGCTTTTTTAACTGATGAATTGAATTTTCATGAAGGTTTTCATATTCAAAAAGATTTATCTTGTTTAATTAATGACTTTAAGTTAAATCCTGTAATTCCTAACGCTTTTGAAATTCTATTAACTTAAATTTTCAATTTCTTTACTATTTTTGCTGACAGATGGCTCTACCTTCTCATTGTCTTTACTGCCTCAGGGCATAAATACGATCGTTGTGCCTGCTGCTTTCCAGCCTTGTAGATTTCTTGGCTCCTGATGAAGAGGGACATGTGCATGAAAATCGATTGCGATCTTGACTAAATCTCTGCCAAACTCAAGGTTGTAGCTTTGCTAAGTGTATGTTTCACTTTAACGTGTTTCTCTTCAGTATTGATCATCAGTTTTAAAATTTTCTTGTTTTGAAAAAAGGCTTTTACTCAAAGGTTTGTTTTCTATTAAAAAAAAATATCCAAAAAGTTCTGCAAATGAGCTCACATGAGTATTCGGATATTTTAAATCAAGAGTTTATATTTAATAAAAATAATGAGACATTCAATATTTCATTGGACATGCATCAGCTAAAATTACACTTTTCATGCACTTTTTTAGCACGGATTCAAATAATGCTTGCGTGTAAGAAGGTTTTGTTTGTTTCATTCCTACACAAGAATCGCTTTTAGCAGAGCTTTCGAAGAAGGGTTATGTTTCCTTATTTTTTCCTCAACTCAATACAATAAAGCATATATTTCTATGTATGAAGAAGTTTCGATAACTTCAAGTGAGTTGTATAGTAAAAAAAATCCTGATAAAAATTTAACATATTTTATATTCCAAGTTTTCTTGCAGATACGCTCAGGTTCTTCATTAAGAATATTTGTATATTCATACTAATCCATATTATTTTCCACAAACAATAAATTTCTTATTCCAAAAGCTCAAAACATCCCCAAACTATTATGGCAAAAGGTTTTTCGAATTCACTTCTTAATTCCTATTTTGGCACATTATTATTCGTTTATCGGGCCCAAATATATTAAATTTTAACTTTTCTGCAAATATAATACTGTTCCAATGTGATAAAACTTTGATTGCAATAGATTTTCAGAACGCCAGGCGTACTTTCCTCGCCTCCTTGTTAAAGACGAACTTCCTTTTTGCTGATCGCTCATCGTACCTATATGCTATAAATGACTCTTTTAAAAGCTCCGAAGTTAATTTTCTTGCAAACCCTTCTTTTAAATTTGCTGAACGTTCTGCAATACTAATTTTATTGTCTTGTTATATTTTTTGTCGAATTTATTTATTTTGAATTAATTGAATGAATTGTTTGTCCAATTAATTTTGAAGTCATTTGAATGAGAATTTCATTTGTAGATACATTAAGTATTTTTTTAAAGCAGAAGATGTAAAAAATGGCAACGCCCTCACCGGGACTCGAATCGCGGACCTCTTGAATACGCGCCGAGCGTGCTGACTATTACACCACAAAGACATGATAAGAAGGCGGGAGAAATACCTTATATATTCCCCCTTTTAAAGGGCGACTGGGGATTAGGAAACCCAATCGCCAAATTCTGGTGATGGAGAACTACCTTTTTTTAGTTCGGGCGCCACTGTAGAGACATTATGCTTATTTCGAAGCTGGGGTCATGAAAAATGAGCAATGCCCTCGCCGGGACTCAAACCACGGGACCATTCAAAATACGTGCTGACCACCACACTACGAAGGCATGCTAAGAAGGAAAGAAAAATACCCAAGATGTTCTACGATTCTTTGGCGTTAGTTTAGAAAGAAGTTTAGAATTCGGTGCATCTTTAACAGTTCCTTGTGATTCCAATCGTTTTATTACATCACACGTAGTTGAACGCTTTACATCAAGGATCTTTTGGATATTTCGAATACTTTTACCATCGTTAAAAAGATGAATTATAAAATATCTAGAAGTACCTTAATTTATGTCTTGTATGTTTACTTCAAATATGGAGCTGTTAATGTATTTTGTTAAACAAGTAAAACTTTTCAAATGCAGACGGTAATTTTCGTGATGCACTTCCATTTAAAACAATACATTATAACAAGAAAATTTGTCTATCAAAATATTTCGACAAAATTTGGTTGAATGTTTATGGGAGTTAAAGAATTACAAGTTTTTAACAAATTATTTTACTACAAGGAATATTTTGATAATATTTACTTTCTAACAAGCCAGGCTTAAAATAGAGAAAGAATAATACTGTTACGGATTCCGTATTTATTTAGTTATTTATTTAGAATTGTAGTTAAAATTGCTGTATTTTTCCGCGCAAAGCAGACGATTTAGTCATGGCGGAAAAGTAAAAATACAACAGCGCATGCATTTAATATTTAATAAATAAATATCTCGTAATTGCTGTTGCCGTCCACAAAAATTGAAATTTCACCAGAATTTTCTAGTAAATAATTAAAAAGCTTATAAAAGCCGAATTGAAACACCTCATCTCAGTTGTAGTTGTAGCTGTTTTAAGCGAACTGTTTGTTTACTTAATGCTGTTATTGATTGTAGCGATATCGCTGTGAGATAGAATTAGTTTATCTGTTTTTTTTTAATTGAGTTTTGCTTAACGTTTGAGATATTGTATGAATATCACTGAAGAAATATTTCAGCATTTTGATTTATTTCTTGTGGAAGGAATAAATTTTTGTTAACGACTTGTGCATTCAATCCATAACGAACCCGTACGCACGCAACAATTTTTGGTGTCAGGAATTGGAATTTTGAATGCCATTCACTAGAGCAATGGAAGAACAATTGAGACAGCTCGTCACTGCTTTTGCTGCATTCCAAGAAAAGATGGAAGCTGTCAAGCATCCTTTAAAGAAGGGACTAAAGCGGGACAGGAGTCCATTGATGGAAGCTGGTTAAGAAAAGATTGAAGAACCTGTTAAAAAAGAGATGAAAAGTGTTAAAAAAGAGATTACCTGCATAATAGAAAACAAATTTGAGTCTATGGAAGGCAGAGTAGATGCTGCTGAAAATAAAGTTGGACAAATTGAAGAAAAAGTTTCTTCTGTGAAAGAGCAAATAGAAGAGAAAGATTCTGCAGTGGAACAACAAACTGATGGCAAAGTTTCTGCAGTTGCCAAAGAAGTTGATACCTTAAAGAAATTCGTAGCGACGGCAGGGAACAATACCGATGGATTTAAGTTTTTACCCATGCCTGCTCGTCCCTTTCTGAAGCTATCGACATATGACGGAAACCAATTGTTGCATGCGTACGGGTTCGTTATGAATTGAATGCACAAGGCGTTAAAAAGTTAACAAAAACTTATTCTTTCCGCAAGAAATAAATGGTGAAATATTTCATCACAGATATTCGTACAATATTCCAATATCTCAAACGTTAAGCAAAACTCAATTAAAAAAAACAGGTAAACTAATTATATCTCACAGCGAAATCGCTACAATCTATAACAGCATTAAATAAACAAACAGTTTGCTTGAAACAGCTACAACTACAACTGAGATAAGTCTAGTCTAGTCTGGACAACTATTGCTGGGATATTGCCAATTATGGGCAACTTATCCAGCTCACTGAGGAATTGCATAGAGCCCTTGACGTGCAATTTCCTTAAATTAAATAAAACCAAATATGCGGTATGAAAGAGATGCCGTTTGCATCGCAAGGTTGCAATAAACCAAAGTCCTGCAATGTAGAGAGAAGTCCTAACTAGAATCCTGACTGCGGCAGAGCCGCGTTAGTACATGTCTGCGTCCTAACCAGTGCACATGAAAGTAACACAATTTATTAAACTTTAGTTATACAATACAATACAATACAAATACTGAATTAATACATGAAATATAACATAAAAAATGATAATAAACATTGAAATTCTTGATTAAATATGATAACTAGGATAAATAACGAAAGCCTATTTACATATGTACAAGTTGAAGCAATGCTCTAACAACTACTAAGTTGGGAAATTCAGATCCCTTAGTAAGTGAGCCGCATATGGCCTGATGTTGTAATCCTCGTCTAAGGCTATATAGTCTAGAACATGGAAATGTTGAAGATGTTTACATAATAAGGCAGATTTAAAGAAGTTGGCATTCATTCTATGTAAATAATGATTTACATATTCAATCCTCAGGTCTCTGTGTAAGGTCTCATTAGATACGTAGAAATGGGTATTTGTGATAAGTCTTAAGACTTTGTTTTGAGTAATCTGAAGTTTTTCAACGACGCTTTGTGTCAGCATAAATGTTAAGTTACCTTAATATAGTACTCGAATATGAAGTGTTTTGATAGTTTGAATGTAACAAATTCTTAATATTGGGTAACTAAAAGTATTCTGTTATTTTTTGGACGAAAGTACTGTAGAAGTACGACAGTAGAAGTACAGTAGAAGTACGACAAAAGCATTGTTACGGATTTTGTATTTATTTATATATTTATTAGAATTGTAAATAAAATTGTTTTATTTCCTGGCGCAATGCAGCACGAGCCTTATTTGAAAAGAAAGCTAGGCCGGAAAAGTAAAAATACAAGTGCATTTAATATTTAATAAATAGATATCTTGTAATTGTACTGTTTTGTTATCCAGAAAAATCGAGAAAATAGATTTTACCAGAATGATCTAGGGATGATTAAAAAGCTTATAAAAGCGGAATTAAAACATCTCAGCTCAGCTGGTTTAAGCGAACTGTTGTTGTTTACTTGGTGCTGTTATCGATTGTAGTGAATTCGCTGTGAGATTGAACTAATTTCTCTGTACTTTAAACTGTGTTCTGTTTAATGTTCAAATAGCTTAACTACTGTGAGGTATTTTGATTTAGTGGAAATTTTTGCATTTTGTTTTCCGAAGATTTTTGTGGAAATTTCAGCATTTTGTTTTATTTCTTGTGAAAAGAATAAATCTTATTAACTTTTTAACAACTTATGCATTCAATGCATTACGAACCTGTACGCAAGCTCTGCCTCGACATAAATGTTATATAAATGTTGCGGTATTGTGATATTGTACGAATATCCTCGAGAATCTTTCTTGTGATCAGAATAAATTTTTATTGACTTTTTATTGGACTTGTGCATTAAATCCATTACGAACCCGTATGCACGCAACAATATAAATGGGTACAGTTAAACTTTGATCTTAATGTATCAAGACAGCCCTTTAACACAATTATAAAGGCTACAAGAATTGTAATGTGAGATTTTCATTCAAGTTGCCCTTGCCGAAAACTGAACTCATACGTTAAGGTTACTGGAGTGGTATGCTGATCTTTGTGACGCTGGAACATAGGAAGAATATATTTAATTTCTTAAATGCTTTTCTTCTAAATCGCGATTGTGTAGCAAAACGTGACCCATACGCGACCAATCTAAGTAGGTGAAAAAGTCTACTTTTTAATTTCAGCTCAGATGTAGTGATAAGAGTTTAAAAGCACAGTGTATTATTATTAAATTCACTAGACCTTAGTCCTTAGTCTGGAGTCAATCGCATTATCTTCGGAGTTCTTGATTGATATCCTAACAGTTGTATCACAGGAGTATGTAGACTCTAATTCCTCACGTTTCCCTCACGAAAACGAGGAGGAGAACTTATAAGGCATTTCTCTTTCTCTTGTCTTCTTCGCATGCCTTCGTGGTGTAATGGTCAGTACGCTCAGCGCGTATTCAAGAGGACCGAAATTCGAGTCCCGGCGAGGACATTGTTCATTTTTCATATCTCCTGCTTCGAAATAACCTAATGTCTCTACAGTACCGAGTGAACTGAAAAAGGTGGTGGATGATGATTCTCCACCATCAGGATTTGGCGATTGCTTCCCCTAATCAAAAGTCGCACTTTTAAAAGGGGGAGTATATAAGGTATTTCTCCGGCCTTCTTAGCATGCCTTCGTGGTGTAATGGCCAGCACACTCGGCGCGCATTCGACAGGTCCGAGGTTCGAGTTCCGGCGAGGACATTGCTCGTTTTTCACGTCTCCAGCATCAAAATAGCCTAATGACTCTATAAACTAACGAAATACAACAGCAGATCTCTCATTA
>KK121358.1:276467-303599 GCA_000611955.2 Stegodyphus mimosarum | reverse complement strand
ATATATATATATATATAATAAATCTAGCATTGCCTTTTTAAATGTAGCATTGCCCAAACATGAATGTCTTCATAATTTAAAATACTTCTTTCTGTAAATGGAAGTATGTGACTAAGGCCAGCGATTGAGAAAATAAAGGCATGGCAAATACCTTGATACGTTGTAGAGACATTAGGTATTTTCGAAGCAGGAGTCATGAAAAATGAGCAATTCCCTCGCCGGGACTCGAGCTACGGACTATGCGACGAGTGTGCTGAGTACTTCACTACGAAGACATGCTAAGAAGGCGGGAGAAATACCTTCTATACTGCCCCTTTTAAAGGGCGACTCTGGATAAGGGGATCTTATCACCCAATCCTGGTGTTGGAGAATCATCATCCACTAGCTTTCTTAATTCGGGCGCCACGGCAAAGATATTAGGTATTTCTGAAGAAGCTAGTCATGAAAAATGAGCAATGCTCTCCCGAGACTCGAACCACGGGTATCTCGAATATGCTTCGAGCGTGGTGACCAGTACATCATGAAGGCATGCGAAGAAAGCGGGAGAAATATCTTATAACGTAATTAGATTCCTTGCATATAGTACGGTAGAAGGGCCTTCGTAAGATCAATGAGATAAAGCCGAAAATTGGCGCATGACTGTAGTTGGATCAGGATGAGTAAAAATAGAACATAAGATCAAGGGGGATGCAGACCACAGCAGATGAGGGATGTGGAGTAATGTGCAATGGAATGTGAGTCAGAAAAGTGTGAGAGGGGAGTGTATGTATGAATGTGAAGTAGAAATGTGAAACACGAGGGATGCAGATGGAGAGATAAAAAGGCAGAAGTTATAGTACAAAAATATAAAAAATACTGACGAATACAGGTATATACAATATGTACAAACATAATAAAGAACATACGCATGCAGTGACATCAGAATTGAAAGAAAACCATAAAATGTCTGATTAAATTGAGAAACAAACAGAAATATTATTTGAGTAACAGTACAGTAAATATTGTATATTAAGTACTGTAAATACTGTGTACACAAAAGAAAATATAGATAGTCAGTACTATGCATAACTTAATGTGGAGGGGTGAACAAAAGCGCTATGTGTCTATAATATAATGTAAAAAGAATTTAGAAATAGAGAGAGCTCATACCCCCAAGTGTATAACCTGATGTGTGTGTGCATATATATATATGTATACATACGTTTCATTTTCCCGTTGGTAAAAGAAAAGAAGTTGCATAACTAGATGTTACAATTATCTCATGTACAAAATTTAAATGTTCTACGACAAATCATTTTCCAGTTATGCAAGATACATACATACATACACACATATGTGCGTACACATGTACAGCACAGAATAAAATCTGATGTGCACACCACATGACTTCTTTGTGCGGAATATTAAATTATACGCATTTTCCCCTGCACTTCATTTAAACTTACTTCCTCGAATTTCATTAGAGATATATTTCTCATTCAATTAATTCAGTTGTCACCTCGCAGCAAGGCAAAAATAAACACAAACTTAAAATATATTAATTAAAAATTGAAAGATATAGAAAAACATAAAACATAAAATACAGTTAAAACAATTAAAAAACAATTTTTACAATTAAAATTAGAGTTTCTCCCCAAAAACAAACAATACGGCCAGCAGGCAAGATGGCACAGTTTTCGGTGCATAAAACTAAAAGCGTCCTTTTGGTCTCACTCGACAAAAAGACACTGAAGGTGCAAAAAGACTTTACTCACTATTCTACTTAGTTTCAAATATAAACAAATACGGCTGCTGCGGTAAGTTAGCCGCACTTAAACAACTTTTAAATTGTTGATAATTCTAAAACTATTGCATGCAGATTAACTAAAGACATAAAACCTTTAACCAGAAGCTAAGAACAACATAATTCAATCGTTTTTAAAGCAAGAAATGCCCAATTTATCAACATATGAGAATAAATAAACCGAGCTCCGGCGCCGACTAACAGAGTGAGTATGTACCTATACATATTTATATACTTTCGGTGCGGCCAATTGAAACCAAAACGGGAGGTGCACAGCTACATATTATAGCAGTCCTATATACAAAGTTTCAACGTTCTGAGGCTATTTGTTTTTGAGTTATGCGAAATATATACATACGTACGGACGCACAGACGCCATGGAAAAAATCTCTTCTGAATCCATTTCAAATCAGTTTTATTACTCATTTGGTGAAAAATAGTTTTTTATTCGGTCCGTACGTAGAGGTGTCACGCAAAAACATCGTTAAATTGCATTCAATAGCCGTTAAATTGCATTCGATAGCGGTTAAAATGGATATTGTCGTTGATATTTGATAACCGGAATTTTTCATGATTACGATATTTCCTTTACTTCGTATAAGGAAGTAAAAATCCTTTGAATCTCCTTTAAATTCATTTTACAATCCGTTTTGGGGAAAAAAGTCTTTTATTCTATTTATATGTACAGATGTCAGGCAAAATGTCCTCCAAATGAATTTACGAATGGTCTCAATGGGTGTTTCTTTTAAAATATGATACCCGAATTTTCTCGCGAGTACAGTAATTCCTTGACTTCGTACGATAAAGTAAAAAAGGCAAAGAATATTTTTTTTCAATTTGGGTTATAAAAAGGAGGTGAGGCAGGAAATAATTTAAAATGAACCGCAGTTTTACAGAATTGAAATTCTGGTGTCATATATCAAAGATTTCTAATCGTAGCACTGGTACATGAGGTGCATAAAGGATGAGTTCGAATTTCATACAAGGAAACAGTACACGTTTTCTGATTATGGCTGTCATCAACTTTGGAGTCTTACAATGTTTACCATAACTTAATAATATTATTTCTCATGCAGTTTTACATGATCCCACACAATTTATTGCCTCGTGGAATACGCTCAATGGAGCTCAGGTAAAGAGCTTGTTCAGCACAATTTACAGTCTATGTTGAGAAAGAGGTACATATTTATGAATTACGAACTGTACGTCAGTGTCAAAGGAATTCATTCTATGATGCAAATAGGTACTTAAGATTTCAGTTGATCAACTTGCCTCAGAAAGTTCATCATTTAAAAATGTTTTAGTTTTGATTACTCATTATTTGTTGTAGCTATAGCTATACTCCCACACATGAAAGACTGAACGTTTCCAAGGAAATGTACACACAATCTGCAGTATTTTGTGCTGTATCTTCGGCTTACTTTGAACATCAATAAATTTCCTATACATTCAGTCGTTTGTTGAATAAAAATTTTGAATCATTAAACTTTTAATGCATGATGATTGTTAGCATATGCATCATAAAAGGAAAACTAGCAATGTGGTCTCAGCTGCATGTGATGAAATAAAGGAATTATACTTTTTCTGATTTGGCACATATTTTTGACAGTTTCCATCACACTAGAGTTAGGAAATATCTTTTTTTTGTATATCCATTGGTACAGCTGTTGATTTAAAACCCTGATGATGTCTCACACGATAGAACTCTAATTTCCGTTCAGCTGCAGGAATTTTGTCACTTAATCTGGTTTTTTACAGAACTTTGTTACGTTATACGAACTACACAAACTACTTTCACCTCACTTCCGTTAGTAAGCCTACGCATTAAACACCAGCGGCTCTTTAAATTAAAAGAGACAGCTTATGGTCGAAATTTTTAAAAATAAATTTATTTCGTTGTAGGGATTTATATTTATTTTAAATAACCAGTTAATTTTAAGTTACTTTCCTATAAGCCTTCATTCCTCTAATTGTCAGTGCCAGAATATTTAAATTTAGTAGCGGGCGTAAGAAATGCAAATTCTACCAGTAGAAGAATAAGTTAAATATCGACATTCCAGTAAGACGAAAGAGAGAGTTCGGCATATTGCCGTGGGTGCTTATACGCAAACTTCTGTGTTTTTGATGTGGCTTAAGCGCTAGTATCCTGCGGCCACTAGACTCCTCTACACGCTGTAGGCTACAGGATTATACAGGGGTTGGACAAAAATATGGAAACACCTAAATAAAAACATATTGCTGCGACTAATACGGTGCAGGAAAACCATTGGCATTCAAAACAGCTTGCAGTCTTCTCGGAATGGATAACTAGAGGTTTTGTACGCTTTGCGGGAATCTTGTATCATTCTTTCTGTAAAACGTTGGCAAGTTTAGTTAACGATTATGGCAGTGGATAGCGCTCACGCAGATTTCTCTTCGAAATAGCCCATAAAGGCTCGATAATATTGATACCTGGTGACCGTGGTGGCCATGATAGATGTGAAAGTTTACCCTCATGCTCAGACAACCAGTCCTAGACGACGTGAGCTGAGTGAACAAGAGCTCAGCACGGCACTACCATTGAGGAACAAAATTTGTAACATAGGATGAACGGGATCAGCCAAAATGATCACATAATGCTTGGCAGAAATGTGACCTTCCACAGTAATGATGGGTCCCATGGAATACCGCTATATGGCTGCCCAAACCGTGACCAACACCCGCCATGTTTCACTCTTGGAAACGAACTGTCTCTATCATGCGCTTGGGAGGGCATTCGCCAGATATATATTCGGCCAAGAAGTCGGAAACAGTATGAAGCAAGACTCATCCGACTAAATGAAAAATCTTTCATTGTTTCCAAGTCCAGGTTTTATGACTTTGTCACCAATTTTCCTTCTTACAGGCATTTTGATCATTGATGAGTGGTTTTTGAATTGCATTTCGCCCAAAAATACCCTGCTTCTACAGCTCCTTTTGTACTGTTTTGGCGCTGACAGGGTTTGCAAGTGCGACATTCAGTTCAGCAGTCACTTTTGTGGCTGCAGTCCTCTAATTTTTCATCTCAGTCCTCTTCAATGATCATCTGTCATGATCACACACCACAGATTTTCGTCCGTGCTGTGATTTAGTGGATGAGGTTTTCCCGGTCTTCCTGTAAGCTAAAAATCTTAGATACTGTGCCTCTTAAAGCACCAAACACTTCAGCTACCTTGGTTACAGAAGTACCAACCAAACGAGCGCCAACAATTTGCCCACATTTAGCTCCGACATGATGCACTCACAACTGCACAGAACACTCTCTTGACAACGAATGGCTCTTGTAACGTATTGAAGATATTGTATAGGTGGCGTTAGTGAGCAAACACATCAGCGCCATCAAAAGCTTTTGCAATAATAAACATTTCAGTTCAAGCATGCATTTTACGAGGTGTTTCCGTATTTTTTTCCAATCCCTGTATGAGCCCTGTAGTGTAGTTCTACTATTGTGAATATCTCTCATTTTAAGTTTGATTCTACTGTTTCAATTACTGCCCAAGTTGAGGAGTAGTATGTTAGCGTCAAGTTGACGCATTGTAAATAAGTTAAAGAGTTTAATAAAGGGTAGTTTAACCCGTCGTGAGTGCAATCACTATCTCTCAAGGTTCTATATAACAGCAGGATGGTAGAACGTTACAACGTTTTTGAAAGAAAGTTTGTCCAACTAAAAGAAAGCATATGTTTACGCTTCCTAAACTTATGGATTTCTGTTATTTAGTATTCTTTTATTATTATTATTACTAAACAGAGCCGAGGTAACAAACCAGATCTGTGTTTCAAGTGGCAGAAATATAGCAATACCAACATCTGGGCTCGAGGCTCCTCAATTTGTTCTGCGTGGGGTTAGAACATTCGGAATGTGACAGAAATGACTGAGATACCTTTCCGTATACTTGATTCAGAATATCATGCTCTAAGTTTTTACAGATATTCAATCTATCGCAAATATTTCATGAAAAAAAGAAAGGATTTAAAAAAAAAATCTGAAAGGTTTCAGATTTTAATTACGTCCAAAGAGGCGTTTATTTAACATTTTGTGTGTTACCTTTATTTGTTAAATACCATGTTCTTCGCACTTAAACCATAAAATTCAGTTCAACAGCAATATCGCAAAATAATTTTAAATTGTGCAAATCTTTAGAAATTTCGGTACACGCTCTCACGCGCTGGAGATAAAAATGTTTTTCTGTACAACGTTGGTATTGCTGGCTTTGAAATCTTTGAGTTTGTTAATGAAAAATTCGTTAAAGTTTTAGAGAATATTGTTACGAATTTCACATTTATTTGGCTATTTATTTAGAACTGTAATTAAAATTCCTTTTTATTTTCCCGTGCAACGCACGCAG
Source organism: Stegodyphus mimosarum (assembly GCA_000611955.2). Lineage (NCBI taxonomy): Eukaryota > Metazoa > Arthropoda > Arachnida > Araneae > Eresidae > Stegodyphus > Stegodyphus mimosarum. The sequence goes on along the minus strand of KK121358.1, from coordinate 297,452 downwards.
ACGATTTTTGAAGAGAAAGCTACGTCAGGAAAAAAAAAGAAACATAAGCACTAAATTGAAAAGTGATACGCCGTTTCTTGTGAAACAACGCAGAACGCCCAAAGGAACGTAATAGTCCTTCGGGACTAAATCCCTTTGGACTAATAATAATGAAAGGACCAAACCGAAAAAACAGAAGAAATATCTGCAACAAAGAAAGAAGACATTTTTCCTTAGTAATATTCATGTTACCAAACCGAGTAAGATATTGAAATAGTTATACAGGAAACTTAAAATTTGAGAACATATCTGATGATGGATTGAGTTATGAAAACAGTAAATTTTGTAAAAAACCTGCTTCAACTTATAAAGTCTCTTTGGAAACAAACTTTTAAAAGGACTCTTGAAGAATTATCTTCTAGCCTTTGTGAAAATAAACAGAGATCAGAAGAAAGGTGTATAACACCCTTTTATTTAAGCACAAAAAATTTAGAAATGAACCAACTTTGGTTACACGAAGCCAGGCTTAATAGAAATACGTAACAATAACAGGGTGTGGTAGGTTAGCCTAACGGCTCATACAATACTTTAACGCGCAGGAAGAGCTCTGGTGCGTTGTAAGTCTAAAGGCGAGAACGCCGCTAACGCAAGTTGCTAATAATCACACAACGTGACCTGGAATAGGCAGACACGCTCTAAAATTAACTTCCGAAGCTCTTGCTTAAATAGCACTTCATTCTACCTTAATCTGAATAAACTCTCGCTGCCTCATTTACATTCTGACATGAAAAGCTTGGGTGAAACGAGAGTAATAGGAAAGGCTTTTCAACTAAAATGAACCATTAGTTAAAATTAAATAGATAAACCTCACAAGCTTACTGAGAATATTAGAGAAGCAAAAAATTCCAAACTTCAAGTCAGATTTCTTAGAGATTGTCTTTGTTTTAAGTTCTATATTTTTAGAGCGCGGAGCTCACTTGGACTTGATTTAATTTTCGATTGGCTTTTATCTTTTATGGCAGAACTTCTGCACGTTTTCTTATCTTTTATTGCCCCATGGAACATAAGTAAAGAACCTGTCACAGGTCATTGCTTGTTTATGAGGAATCATCTATGATGTATGAATTAAAAAGATGATAATATTCACTACAACTTGTTTTCTCGTAGGATAATTTTTTGAACATGAAGCAATAAAATATGAACTTGAAACGCATTAAATGAGGTGTATGATTTATTTTCATTTGAAACAATTTTTATTTTCGAGTAGCACCGGTATCTACTTGCAGAAGATTGTCATGCACTGAGAAACACGTTATAGCAACCACATAGAACATGATAAGAAACAGACCATTAATTTTTATAGTGCTTCAGACAATGACCTAAAATAAGATTTTTATTCTAGAAAATTGAAGGAAATTAGGTTCTGAGAAATGTTTTTGCTTTCCCTTTGGCCTGCAAGAAATAACAGATTATTTTGTGCTCTAGTTTGTGTACATCAGGGATGTCAAACTCATAGGTACACTTGGGCCAAACAAACAAGGTTTAACTTTAGGCGGGCCTAAAAAAATCAATATTCATAGAAACGTAGATTTATTTCGAATAATACAATAATAAACATATATATATTTATATAGAAAAGAACAAGAAAAATTTAATGTTTACGTCCTGATACATCTCTGACATCTCTTCTCTGCTATTATCTTTCCTGTTTCGGGAGAAATTTTGTTTGCAGTGATAACTTTCAACGCTGACCCAAGGTGAGCATCATTAATACGGTTTCTAATAGGAGACTTATTACCTTTCATGACTGAAAATAACTGCTCGCACCGATAAGTGCTACCAAACATGGAAATAATTTCATATGCGAATTTTCGAGTATTTTCAAACCTGGCTGGTAAATATTTGTAAAATTCAGGCACGCCCACTTCAATGAATTTTGCTTTCAAATTTGAGTTGCATTGAATCTCGATCACCTCCATTTGCATATGGCTGGGTACTGAGTCAATACTTATTGAGAAAATCGAAGAAAACAAAAAAAAATTGTCTTCGAGGGAACTAAAATCATTAAACCTCGTTTCAAATTCAGTTGTTAAATTTGCAATTTTTTTGGCGTATTTTTGATACGAACAAGTATCATCTAAACTTGATTTGTTCATGCTGCACGTCGGGAAGTGCGTCAAATCTTCATTTTTAAGTTGTTTTTCCCAAAGAACTAGTTGACATTTGAATGCTTTAATTATGTCAAACATGTTCGTAATGATATGATCTTTTCCTTGTAACGATAAATTTAAATCGGTTAAGTGTTTGGTTATATCAACCAAGAAAGATAAATCTTGTATCCATATTGGATCGTAAAACAAACTTACGTCTTGATTTTTCGTTTTTAAAAACTGACATATTTCTTCTTTCAAATCCCAGAATTGTTTGAGAATCTTGGAGCAAGATAACCAACGTACCTCGGTATAGTAGGACAAACCCGAATATTCACTATCTAACTCACTTAAGAAAGCAGTGAATTGACGCTGATTTAAACCTCGAGATCTTATAAAATTTATAACTTTTTTTATATATGACAAAACATTCTCCATATTTATTACTTTCGTGCATAGAACTTCTTGATGTATAATACAATGCATATGATGAATGTTTGAACCGTGAATTTCACTAAGTTTTTTTCTTAGTAATGCTACGAAGCCCTTGTTTTTCCCGGTCATTGATGGAGCGCCATCTGTAGCTACAGAATTTAATTTTGCCAAAGGTAGATTGTATTTCTGCAGAAGTCCAAAAACACAAGTAAATATATCTTCTCCTGTGGTAGTACCAGGCATCGGTATTAGTTCCAGTAATTCCTCAAAAATGTTAAAATTCTTGTCACAAGAACGAAGAAACACTGCTAATTGAGCTTTGCCACTAATGTCCGTGCTCTCGTCACAGGCAATGGAGAAACTTTCGAAACTAGATGATTTTGCTTTGATCTGATCACTTAAATTCGCGGCTAAATCAGTAACTCTTTCCGCAACTGTATTTCGAGACAATGAAATTGATTGAAAAGCCTTCACATTTCCAGGACAAACAATTTCTCCAGCTTTCATTAGGCATTCCTTGATGAAATCACCGTCAGTAAAAGGCTTCGAATGTTTAGCTATCAACTCGGACAAGACGTAGCTTGCATGTACCGCCGCTTCACTTTCTTGCAATACTTTACTAAACATGGACTGTTGCTTTTTCACTCCTAACTTGAGCTCTTTCAACTTTTCTTCTCTCATTAATCCTTCGTAATTGTTATATTTCGATTTGTGTTGTTCGTAATGACGTTTAATATTATATAACTTTGGTACATTAATAGTATTATTACATATCAAGCAGATTATTTTATCTTTTATTTCACAGCAAAAATATTCTAATTCCCATTTTACTTGGAATATTCTATGTTCGTCAGCGATTTTTCGTTTAATTTTACTACCACTTGGTTTTGATATAGACATACTGAATACAAAGGGCTGGAATAAACACGGTTAACGTTAAAAAGTTAACAAAAATTTATTCTTTCCACAAGAGATAAATCAAAATGCTGAAATATTTCTTCAAAAATATTCTAACAATATCACAAAATGTCAAACGTTTAGCAAAAATCAATTCAAAACAGAGAAACTAATTCTATCTCACAGCGAAATCGCTACAAATCAATCACAGCATTAAGTAAACAAACAGTTCGCTAGAACTACAGCTACTACTGAGATGAGTTGTTTGTTCTCGGCTTTTATAAGCTTTATAATTAATTTCTCGAATATACTGGAAACATCTATAAATATCTGGATTTTTGTGGATGGCAACAGCAATTACGAGATATTTATTTATTAGGTATTAAATGCACGCGCTGTTCTATTTTTAACCTTCCAACGCAGCTGTCTTTTCAAAAATCGTCTGCGTTGCTAAGGCAACATGAAGCAAATCTAATTACAATTCTAAATAAAACAAACTAACTAAATAAATAACTATGAAATCCGTAACAATATGAATTAAGTAATAATTAATAATAAAGCAAAGTGCATGCACATGCATGCACCAATATATCGTACAAAACTATGATTGGAAAACTGAGACCATGGGTTCGGCCACATTCGGCTATCGGGGGATGCGTACAAGTTCTGAGTGCACGTGTCCCCCAAAAGCCGAAGGAAGCTACTCACACGCATTTGTAATTTAAGTAGTGTGTGTGTCAGTTCGCTTTGAGTAATCTAACAACACTGAATAAATTATCGTTAATTGCTTAGCAGTAAACATTTCATTTTTTTCTTCGTCGATATGTTATTTTATTATTATATATTATTATTTGCCGATATATTGGTCGGGCCGCAAAAATATTTGTTGTGGGCTGCATGCGGCCCCCGGCCAGCGAGTTTGACATCCTTGGTGTACATAAACGTAATGAGCTTCATTAAATTAAAATGTTCATTAGTCTCATTAAAGGCTCTAAATTTCGTTCCAAAGAAGATTTGAGCAAGCCTAAACTACGGGGGTTAAATAAAAGATTTGAGAGGCAAATTTTAAAAATTGAGTATACATGAAAAATTATATTTGGAATCTGGTTTCTGTCTCTCTCTTTTTGAAATTGTCCGGTGTTTATTAGAATCTTTCACCGTTCAATTCTTTGTAATAATAATTTGTGATTCCTCTCAAAAAGGAATTTGTTTGATACCTCTGTTAGAGGAAAATGTCTATGGCTAAGATTAAAAAAAATTATTATTGAGATGACTAATGGAAAAATGATTAAAAACTACACGACACGTCCACAGCGAAAAAAAAAAGAGGTGGGGGACAGTTCTATGTCTTCCGTACTTCTGAGCCGATTGACGAAATTCAAATTGCGTTTTTCGAAAGCGGAACTTAGGATATATATTAGATTTACATACATCCATTGTTCAATCTAGGCATTTTGACACAAAATCGGACTTTTCTGAAATGACATGCATTTGTTCCCCGTATTTCTATTTTACGACTCAAATTATGCTTAAATATTAAATTTTGTAAACTTTGGTGCGAAATTTAAGGAGAAATTCAGAAATTTATCTTGGCGAATTTTTTTTTTCAGTTTGCGCCCAAAATAATTCACTTAGCAAACTTCTAAATTTATAGCAACCTATTTTTTTTCCCTTTTTACTTCCTTGTACAAAGAAAAAAAGAAGTGTTGTAATCGCAAAAAATTTCGGCTATCATATTTAACGAAAACATCCATTTTGACAGCTATCAATTTAACTATGCATTTTAACGATGTTTTTGCGTGACATCTGTATCTAAGCACAGAATAAAGAAATCCCCCCCCCAAAAAAATAATTTAATGATTTAAAAGGGATTCTGACGAGAGTTTTTCGTGGCGTCTGTGCGTACGTGTGCATATATGTATCTCGCATAACTGCATGTAGATGTGCACCTTTGTTTTTGGACGCAATCCGCCGCACCAAAAGTATATATGTATATAAACATACCCAGTCTGTTACTCGGCTCAGTGAGCTCAGATTTTTTATTCTTGTATGTTGGTAAATTGCTCATATTTTGCTTTAAAAATGATTAAATTATGTTGTTCTTATCTTCCGTTTAAGGTTTTTATGCTTTTAGTAAATCTGTTTGCAATATTTGTTTAATTATAAACAATTTAAAAGTTTCTTAAGTGCGGCTAAGCCTAATTATGGTTACAAAAGCAGCCATATTTGTTTACATTTGAAACTTAGCAGAATAGTGGATTTATTGCCAATCTAGGGAAACGAAGCTTCGTAACAACAGATATAACGCCTTCTTTTACTATTGCAAATGAAGTCATGTTTAACCCATTCTGGAATTTATTCGAGGAAATACAAGTAAGTCTTTAAGATTTACTTCGTAATTTTTAATTATAGATGTTTTGAGTTTTTATTCATTTTTGCCTTGTTGCGAAGTGAGAATTGGATTAATTGAATGAGAAATACTGGATAGTCTGTAAAAAACTGTTTCTTTTTTTTGTTTGTTTAATTACTTTTATACATCGTTTTAGATTTATTATGGTACTTGAATAGAACATGATGCAACGATTAGATAATTCTTCAGATGATATATATAATTTTTGTGCATTCTGAGTTCTAAAATGGATGAGATGTAACGCTGTTCAAGCGCCAGGTTGTCGCTATGATAAACAAATATAGTGTTTTTAAAGATTGCATTTATAATATTTTGGTTTATGAGCTATCTGCGAAGTAGATTTAATTAAATCTAATAAGTGTAAATAGAATGCTGGAAAATGGGTATAATTTAATATTCCGTACAAGGAAGTCATGTGGTGTATATATCAGATCTGTTTCATTGTACACGAGCGGAAAAAAGCCATCGTTTATACTTTGAAATAATTTTAACAAAGTGTGTAAACCTTATTTGGCGTTATTATCGTTTATAACATAGATGCCAAATTTTAAAACTCTCGAATACATAAATTCATGCAGTATATCTTATAAAATTTCGAATAAAAACTCTAATTTTTTGCAGGTGTACCTAGAAATACATCTATTTTAAGAAGATGTTAAACTTTTATTGGCTATAACATAAAAATGTTTTTAAAAATTTTATAAAATATATTTAAAAGTACAAATTTAAAAAATAAATCATAAAAAAATGTGAGAATTATATTTGAATTAAACTTAAATTTCGAAATCTGGAAGAAGCAATCAAGTAAGTTTAATAATAAAAAAGATATTAATAAAATATATATCAAATAAAATTAACATGAAGGAGCTAAAATTGTGACAGCTAATTTTTTAAAAACCGCTCGTGCGATTTTTACAAAACATGGCAATTTGGCACAATTTAAATCATAGAATCGAAATATGGAAAAACATTGGCTCGTCATTTTAGAAAAAGTCAGACTTCTTGTCAAAATACCTATATCAGAGCAATGCTATATATAAATCTAATAATATCCTAAGTCGCGTTTTCGAAACATGAAAAACGCAAGTTGAATTTCGTCAATCGGCCCAGTAGAAAGGGAGATATAAAACTGTCCTATTTTTTTTTTGCGCAGTGCACATTAATTATTGATGGAAAAATGTAAGATGTGAAAACCGAGTTTCATAACGGAACAAAAAATGTAAAAAAGATACAATATTTTTTTGACTTTGAAATGTATATAAAACCTAAATATAGTACGAAAGAATGTACTTTTTGCCGTTATATTTCAGCAAAGGAGTAAGAGCGCATTTCAATTAAAATACGTTATATATATATACATTCCTACTCAAAAAATAAGCTACAAACTGTCGAAAACGTAACAATAAGTTTTTAAATTTTTATTACTCATTTACTTTCTCAGAAATACTTCAGAGTTTTACCCAATTTGTTTTAACTGCTTGTGTGTGACGAGGAGATTAATCTGACTGGCCCGTGGGCCCCCTGCTGGCGATGATGCGTCATTGAAGTTCTAACAAACGCACTGGAACTTCAAATCAACGCTTTTATGTCATTAATAAATATATGTCAATGCCATTTTATGATTGATTATCCCATTGCAGTCACCGAACTAAGTAATGTATCTGAAGTATATGTTGCTAATTTAATTTCCGTTTACCTGAAGTAAAGGAATGTATTTCCCCTTTCCTTCTCTCAAATTTTTAAATTCCTGTTCTTTTATAGAATTCTTAGTGACTGGGTCTAGAACATCTTTAACGCTTTACAGACTGAAAAATCTCATCTGGACACCACATGACTTCCTTGCATGCTTATCAAATTATACCCATTTTTTGCTGCACTTCACTTAAACTTATTTCCTCGAACTTTACTAATTTCATTAACCGATCTCTCGAGACACGATGAAAATGGCATAAAAAATGGCAAGCTTAGAAATTAAATATCTCAGTCAATTTTTTGTAGTACGAGAGTCAAACGTTTTGTTTTTTATTTTTTCATAACGAGTATAAAACTTTATCAGGTTTAAGTATAGAAAGCGGGAGACTGCAATAAAAGTTAGATTTGCTGATTTGTCCAAAATTATTTTTTTTTAAAATTTGGCATTACCCAAACGTATTATTTTCGTCATTTAAAACGCTATTGTAACTAGGTGTATGTAACTAAGACCCACGATTGCGAAAATAAAGGCCGGTTAAGCACTTTTCAGATGGGTAAAAGGGTGAGTATATATAGCTGGGTAGTTAGATAGATAGATACACGTTTGCTACTATCACTTGTAGTGAGAAAGAGAGGTGCAGAGCTACATGTTACAGCAGTCACATATATAAAATTTTAAGCCGCCTAACCGGTATAGTGGTTAGCGTCGTTGACTGCCTGTCGAAGGCCCGGGTTCGAATATCGAAGAAGGTATAGACGTTCGGAAATGTACAGTGTCGGTGCGGCATGGCGGCACTCTAAATATGCGGCGAACCGAAAGTCCTATCGTGTAGTTTGGTGAAAGGGAGAGTGCGGGAGACTCTCGGACCCGTCCCTTAGAGGTGCTCTCCATCAAAATTGGGGGCAGAGCTGAATTGGCTGTTGCCAACGGCAGGCGTATGTTGCGCTCTTTGCCATGAGGAATTTCGTGGACTTGGGCTAATGTTACTGTCAAACAAGCGACCATAAGTAACAACAACAAAATTTTAACCTACTATGGCTAATCAAATTTTACTTATACGTGATATATGCTTACATATGTAAGTACAAAGGTAAAAAAAAGTCCATTTTAATTATATTAATTAAAATGGATTAAAAATGGACTGATTAATTAAGAAATTAATTAAGAAATAATTAAGAAAAACCAGAAAATAAATCATTATATATAAAAATGGTATAATTTTTGTGTTTTGATTAAGAAATAATTAACTAATAATTAAGATTTATCGCAGTTACTTACTCACTTTATGGAAGAAGTTAAAAATTTTATATATTGTTAGAATAAAAGTCTTTTGAGGCTATAATATAAACTATTTTTTCCTCAAAGATGAACTTTTCTGCTTTCTTTGGATATGGCAGTCAGGATTTATAACACGCACGAATAATATACATATGGGGCATTCTTTTCAATCGTGCATCTGCCAAATTTTAAGTGCAGATAATTTTTCAAGTGTCTGGTTTACTACATTTGTAGTGAATTTGTGAATGAAATGACTTTTCTCAACTGATTTTAAATTGATTTCAAAATATGTTACAGTGTATTTCATGTGAAAAGTAATATAGTTGTATTAAAGTATTTATATTTTTCCTGTATTTTATATTTTCACTTCAGCATTTCAAGGTTTACAAATTTCGAACAGAAGGCATTCGGCTACATGCAGCCTCGCTGTTTTGACAAAAAGCTGAGATTTCTGTATATACGTCTTGTAGGTATGGGGGAAAATATAGTTTGAACTCATGTATACCAACCCCCCTGTCGGTACAAGAATCAATATTTTCGAATCCACATATACGGTCTTTTCAGTTAGAGGCTTAAAAGAAGAAGTGAATGGTTTTGAATATGGCTGCCCTCACGCTTGGAAAATCGAGAATGGTAATGTAAAGAGTCTTCTACTATAAGATATATCTCCCGCCTTCTTAGCATGTCTTCGTGGTGTAGTGGTCAGCACGCTCGGCGCGTATTCCAGATGCTTGTGGTTCGAGTCCTGGCAGGGCATTGCTCATTTTTCATGTTTCCTGCTTTCAAAAAAATACCTATCATCTCTACATTACAAAACACTATTTTTAGTGAAATTAAAATCCACGTACTTGAATAAGTCAAAAACGAGAGGTTAACACATTTTTAACATACCAAATTATCTTTCTTACAAGCGTAATAATTCCTGCAATTAATTTGATACATAGAGCATTCTTAACAGTGTTATTTTTAGATGGTTAAATTGTTAAAAATTAAAACACAAAATTACAGACATTTAAAGAGAAATAACTTCCGGAATATTTCACCTTTTCATGATCGAAGAATAAAATAGACTTTAAAGACGTACATAATTAAAGGCGTACACTGTAAAGACGTACATAATTAACACCGCATTTCAACTTCTAGGAAATAATACCGAAATATCGCAAACTTACCAACAATCAAATGAAAAGTATTGTATTATCCACAGTTCTTTCCGCAGGTTAAATGCCCTAACCAATAATTTCTCGCAGGCGAACGTTCATATATATATATATATCTCAATGGCTACGGTTCCGAATAAATTCGACAGCGTCTAATAACTCATTGTTATTTATATTATTCGCTCCTTTTTTTCTGTCGATTTAAATGGAATACTTCCCAGTATCAAAAACAAAAAAAAACTGATTGAAGAAGCGCTTAATAAAGCAAAAAATCAGGGAAAAATATAAAGTGCAATATATCACCCATTTACCTTTCTTGATCCGTCTCGGGTCCTCTTGGGAGACGGTTGGGAACTCCCAAAATACTTTTAACCCACCCATCGGAAAGCGTGCCACCGCTTCATCTTCTTTGCGCATGGTTACATTTCGTCCGGATAAATGACATAAGGAAATAGGTTTTGTCTTTTGAAATGATTTTTGTTCATTCTGGACCGACGTTTCTAAACTGTTTAGAAATTACTTCCTTACTGTATACTGACCATTAATCTCAACTTAAAATTTTAAGTATGAAATATATTTTACTTTACTTCATGTCAAAAGTGGCTGGAAAATAAGTATTTCCGCATAATCTATTATCTGTAATTCTCTTTCAATTTTAACTTTCACATAAACATTAATTCATCTTGGCAGCTACTCTGGTTGTGTTTTCACGAACGCGTAGCTTTCCATTTGTACAAAGTGTAGCAAGTAAAGGAAATAAAGCTCGCAAAATGTTATTAAAATTAAAGAAATATAAATGAAAAATTTCTAACGCGAAATAACTACTCTGCAAAAACAATTCCTTAGTCAATGAACAAGTATTCCATGGCAAGTGAATGGCTGTGGAATACTGTAATAAATCATGCTTGTTGTAGTTTAATTTGAAGTATTGATAATTTTATTTATTGAATGAATTTTATGAGTAATTAGTAAGCTCTTGATTCTCTAAATCGAATAATGCTTTAAAAACTAAAATAATCAACCAACGTACATGTATCCTGTTCAAAGTTCAACACTTGTTTCCACTCTCCAACGATGTGTTTGAATTATTTTTTGATGAACTAATATTGATATTAACTCATTTAGCGGAAGAAGAGTATTAAAAATTTTCGACTGCTCAATGGTGCTTTAATTTTTTTTTGATTCTCTCATTTCCAAAACATTAATTTTAAACGCAAACACTAATCAGCTAAATACACCCCTGTCACTCTCATTTTTTTAATTTTCACTTTTCTTTATTCTTCGATAGTGTCTTGAGCTTTCTGAATCATATTAACCAAGATGTTGATGTCACTACTAAAGCTGAAAATAATAACTGAAGTAAACAATAACTGAATCAGGCAACTCATGACTTAAAACTCCTTCATCTCATAATGTCATAAAACTAACATCAAATCAATCCACAGAAGGCAAATCATAACATTAGATCACAATAATAAGGCTCATAACATCCAAGTATACTATCAAGTTTGTATCAAGTTCTATCAAGACTGTATCAAGTTTTGGGTATGGGTTTGGTATAAAATCTAGTTGTGCAACCCCCTTTTATATTGCAATCGGTAAGGACCAAGCATATAAATATTATCTATAATATATACGCACATATTACAAATAAAAATATTTAATACGATATTATCGCAATATTGTTTCCGCAGAATATGCTCCTCAAAAATGAATCAGTTATAGATAAAACGAAGAAATTTTAGAGCCAAATTCCCAAAGGCATGAAAGAAAAGAAATTCAATACCAGTAAAATCGAAAATTCTAAATAAATATTAAAAACATCAAGCAGTTGTCACCAAAACAAAAGTATTCCTAGAAAACTACATATATGGACAAGAATACAAAAATACGTAGGAAGAGGAATACAATCAAAACCTAATTCAACGTTATCAAGAGGATGTAGATCAGATTCAATTAAACTCCTCCCCTCAGGAAAACCACTGCGTTTCTGTTCACCAAAAATTAGCGAGATGCGTTATTACGAATTATTTAATTACAACAGTTCAACCGAAAATTTTGAATGCCACCCGTCGCTGAGCCATCCTGTTTATGAAATAAAATTACACTAAATTACATCCATATGAAACAGAATAAAGGACTATATACTTATAACTGTAATCAGATAAAGTAAATGGAAGCTAGACACTTTTTATTGAAATCGGAACTCAAATAAAATGTAATAATTACAAATCATACATAAAAATTAACTCAGAGCTATGAATTCAGAACTTACCATTAAGAGAGCAAAGGAAAAAAGAAAAGTTTGAAATCTTCCAAAAGGCGAATGAAAGCAAGTATAATTTCCAATTTTTAGTTATGGAAAGCAGTAGACTAATGCAAGAAAGCAGGAGAACAAAAAAGAAACTGTAGTGTCATTAGGTTATTTAGAAGTAGGAGAAATGAAAAATGTGCAATGCTCTCGCCGGGACTCGAACCACGGACATCTCGAATACGCGCCGAGCGTGCTGATAACTACACCACGAAGGCATGCAAAGAAGGCGGGAGAAATACCGTATAAAACAAAGGTTAGAAAAGAAAAAAATCTTCACGCCATGGGCTTATCATGACGACTTAAAATAGAGTGGGCCCTCTGTTAATAAAGTGACTGTCAAGAAAGATTCTATTTCATATGGCGTTTTTTTAGCACATTTTTATTTCATAAGTGGGATGCCTCTGCATCAGAAAGGCATTCAAAATTTTAGAGTGAACTTTTATAATTAAATAATTTGGAATAGTTCATCAGCTAATTTTGGATGAACAGAAAAGCAATGGTTTTTCTTAGGGGAGGGATGCAGTTGAATCTGGTCTATTTCATCTTCATACAGTCGAATCAAATTTTGATTATATTCCTCTTCCTATATCTTTTGTAAGTTTTGTATTCTTGTTTATATCTGTAGTTTTAGGGAATGCTTTTGGTTTGGTGACAATTGGCTGATGTTTTTGTATATTTATTAGAAATTTTGGTTTTTACTAGTACTGAATTTTATTTCTCTCTGAATTTAGTTCTAAATTTCTTAATTTTTACATATATCACTGCCTTTCCAGCCTTTATTTTCGCAGTTTTGGTTATAACCATGTAGTTCAACTTACAGAAGTGTTTTAAATTACGAAAGTATTTAAATTTTGGCAAAGTCAAATAATAAAAGAAGAAATTTCGGCAAATAAATATCTAACTTTTTAATGCAGTCTTCCGATTCCTAAAGGTATATATGGGACCGTTTTGTGTTCGTTGCGAAAAACTGAAAATTCAAGAATTTTTGGACTCCTGCGCAGCAAAAACTGACCGGGATGCTTAATTTCAAAATTTGCAATTTTTGATGCCATTTTCAACTTGCGTCAAGGGATCGGTTACTCAGATTAGGAATTGTGCACTGGGCCTGCACGCAATTTGAGTTTGGGACCACTGCCTTTCAACGTATTATAAATATTTGTTATTAATTAATACATTTCTTGAAGAAATTAGATTCAAAGTACAGCAAGTTAACTTAAGGAGAGATTCATGCCGTAACGGCATTAGATTTTTTTTTTCATCCGGAACACGAAATGTTAAAAATCAACTCTGCTCTCTCTGAGATTAGAAGCGTATATATTCGAATCATAGATGGAGGTGCTACTATTTACATAATGAAAGCGTGCACTTGGTATATGATATTTCCTTATATTCTGCCTCAATTAAAGGATGACTGGAGAAAGGCATTAAAACTTCTATCTACCAAATCCAGGTGGTAATGAAATGCTATCCACCATATTTTAATACAGGCACTCCACATAGCTTCAGATTACTACACTTACAACATGAGAGAATTCGTAGAGGTATGTGATAATTCCTTAATGAAATGGTTCAAAATACAGTTCTTGCTAAAAATTTAAGTTTGAACGAGTTTTAACAAACAACTAATAAGCCCTCAATTCTGTAACGAATGGATTAAGCAAGCGTTTGAAACCCTGTAAAATGCTGAAGATGCTGCTAACATTGGAAATCATAACTAAAGTATCAATAAATAATAACTAAAGTAAACAATAGTTAGAGTAAACAACTCATATATTAAAGTTCATTCGTCTGATAATATCTTGAAATTAGCATCACAACAGTCCACAGAATGCAAATCTTAAAGCTGTATCGTAATAATGAGGCTTATAATATCCTACTGACTGTATTATGGAAATATTGTAGGATTATTTTAATTTTCTAATAGCTATTTTGAATTTTGAAACCCTTTCCTTTAAATTCATGTTTTCCACCTACAACTCCCAGTCAGAATGAGATTTCGGTATCTTGTCTTATGTAAATGAAGTAGAATCAGTATTTAATGGGGGAAATTCAGTCACTTCCGGGGAAAAGCTCAGACGTTCTTAGCAGAGCTGGTTATGCTTCAGTCCACGTTGTTACTTTAAGCCTATCTTACTATTAACGGATGTAGTCTTGCGTACCTGTTAGTATTTGCCGGGGAGGTTTAATTATGGACCAATTGAATTAGTTATCTTTGTACAGCTTCGGCTGAAGTTAAGCTAGTTAGAATTAGTTTAGTTTCCTATTTTCTCAATTTAAGTTAAAGTGGGAACTTCCCTGTAAGCTTGAGAAGGGACCGATTGTTAGCATTTCTTTGAGTGAATAAAAGGATATTTTAACCCCTCTTTGGACTTATACTTGCATAGTTATAAGGAGATCAGAGCATAGTCGCTAGACACTCCGATAAAAGTTCTAGTAGCCAAGGACACATAAATTAACTAGAACTTTATAAAGTAGTTATGTTTGTTAAATAGTTCTTATAAACTTTGTGAATAAACATGACAGAAGAGCAAAAAAAAAATTAATCAAAAATTTTGAACATTTTAACAACTCCATTCAGTAACAGTATTTACAGGTGAAGATATCCAAAGCTAATCCGGACACCTTCATCAATTTACACCCAAACATGCATAACATAGCGAATGTAAAAAAAGTACGGCAACATTTAACATTCTGTAAACATAAACATAAACAGTTGAGTGGACACAATATTTTCTCTTTGCCTTTTCTAATATAAGCTGTCGAATATCTTCAATGATGATCAAAGTGTATTTAAAATGTTAAATTTTGCTCTCATGATAAATTTTATAAAATGATTCTTCCCAGACATATAATTTTATTTTTCATAAAACAGATTGCTGAAATATCGATATGTCTTCTCCACGAAGATGTAGTAAAACTATCTAGTATTAATATATATATGGTTTTCCCCCAACAGTCGTTTATTGTACTGACTAGGATCTGTAACTTTAAAGTCTCGGCACCGACGGATAAAAACACGAGCTATGGGGTTCCAGAATTCCAAGGAAAGATCGTCTTACAAGATTGGACCAAGGGAAGCTTGTCTGTAAGTCCTTACACTGGTGGTATCGGTAGTCATTACCACTTGCCGTTCGATCCGAATTCTGTCTTATTGCATTTAGGTGTCAGTAGCCGTGCAACAGCTAGTCCAATGTCCACCGAATTCTGTGTAAACCCTTCAGTGCGGGGCTCCCCGAAGAGTATCGGCAGGGGCATTTTGATGACCAGTTAAATCTTCAGGCTTATAAAACCGCTGCCCATGGTGGCCTCTGGTTGCCTGGAGTGGTGACTCAAGTTGATCAGTTCGGCCATAGGTTTGAGAAATCTTTTTAGTGACTGTCGCCTGTAAGTGTCGAACGGGCGGCAGCAAATTTTGTTATATTTACTCTTGTTGGTAGCAAGATTTAACTGGCGGACCCAGCTATTGCCTAATATGAAGTCCTAAGGCTGTGCGTCTGAGTTTGCTGTACCAGCAGTTAAAAGCTATATCGATGGTTCTTTCATACCAAGTATACCATTCGTAATGTAGGGAGTTTTATATTTTTAAGCTAGTATTTGAGCATTTAATATTAGCATAATAGTTGCAACTATGAGAGAAAAGGTGAGAAAACTTAACTTATTATTTTTTGAAATTTATTCTACATTTATTAGAAAAAAATGTGAACTTTTATATTTCCTGAAGCTGATGTTGATCATTTTTGAAAAATGGATTATTGAGTTAATATTGTACTTTCTGATCGTTTTCCTGTCAATGATATAGACAGAATTATAAGGTATTTCTCCCGCCTTCTTCCCATGCCTTCGTGGTGTAGTGGCATGCTGTGCGCGTATTCCAGAGGTCCGTGGTTCGATTCCCGGGGAAGGCGTTGCTCATTTTTCATGCTTCGAAATAACTTAATGACCCTCTAGAATGTATGCTTATGTAGCTTTCTAGAACTGATGTGAATTTGTGATTTCATTGAGCTTAAGTGAAATGGATGTAAATACTATTTTGAATTCATTCCTTAAATCACTGTATATATTCTGTCTATTAGGAGATAGTATTTTATGCTTATTTATTTCCTAACATAAAAATATAGAACAAGCAAAAACATTTATGAATACAAAAAACGTATGTGTTGCCATTCACAAAAGGGTAATGCTATTTTTAATAGCTCGCTGGCTTTGCCGCAACACTACCATTGATAAGAAAAATTCTATATTTTTTTTCCAATGGCAGGAACTTGCATTGGCCACTTTAAAGCCAGAAGTGATGGCCGTTTTATTGTGGAGGCATGTAACAGGCCAAAAAAGACAGTTTTACATCCGTGCCTTCTCCAGGAGTCGAACCCAGGCCCTTCCGTATAGCAGTCAGACTCCCCTAACCACTATGCAAATGCTCTCCTTAAAACTGATAGCTCTCCTTAAAACTGATATTCCGGCTTTAGCATTCCCGTTAGCCGATGCTTTGAATTATGCGCCTGTAAAATGCTTTAAGCCAGCTTATTCTACTATGGTCATAGACTACAAGTACATGACAATAAAATACTACTAATTCAACTCTTGAATTTAATTATTTGTCATTGCTTAATTTAAAAAGCCGCACTGGGTGGTTTTGTCTGTAGCACGAATCGTACCTTTATATTCAGTTTAGACTAAACTAAAAAGGTTATTTGGAGCCTTGTGTATTAATTTGTGAATGTTAAAGATGTAGTGATAACTCGTTTTCTTATCTATTAGTGTCTGCCGGACTTTGTTTTTAGCTTCAAGTTACAGTAATAATCCTACAATCTGAAAAGAAAGTTTTCAATGAAATACTGTATTTAGAAGTAGAACCTGATTACCTAAGCCGCCACAAGGTCCGACCATATAACATTATATTTCAGGGAGTCCCATAATCTTCCCATAATTCCTAATAATATTATTTTTTCTCTTATGAATAAAAGAAAGCGCATATGAAAAGCCCTTGAGAGGACGCAGCACCTGGTACCCCAGACGGCCTCAATCGCACCGTGTCTGGAAATATATATAACAGCTGTAAATTTAAATGATAATCGGAATATAAATTTGTAATCGAGCAAACAGCCCGAAAGTTTTTTGCATTTCTAATTTCAAATATGTAGCATTCATAATTGAGTGGATTAACTCTGTACCGGGGGCAAATAGATCAATGTGTATTTGTGTACTTTATACCTGGATATATAGGGTGTTTATAAAGTCCCGGACCCATTTTGATGTTTCATAAGTCATAAAGTAAAAAAGATAGATTAAAAGTAATAACATAAATGGTTAGATAGACTCAAAAAGTTTCATGACCCTTGTCAATGAACTTCCACGTGTGCCCCCTTCGTCGCACGGAGAATATCAAGTCGATATTCAATTTGAAGTCAGATACCGGCAAGCACGTCGGCATCCACAGAGGCTGTTGCGGTTGTAATTCTGGCTTTTAGGTCATCAATGTTCGACACTCTCCTCCTGTAGACATCACATACAAAAGTATAGAACAAACACATCAAAAGTAAACATAACATTATAATAGTTGCCAAAAACAAAAGAGAAAAAAATGCAATTAATAAGCAGACTATATTTAGAAAAGTACAGATATTTAAACTGGAAAATGAAATTATCTGAAATTAACCACACGCGCAGACGATATTTACAAAAGTAAAGATATTCAAACCTGAAAAGGAAAATATATAAGTGATTCCATTAATAAATGCCATAAGGTTGTTCATATGTTCATTATTTTATGAGTTATTAAACATCAAAATGGGTCTGGGACTTTATAAACACCCTGTATTATACTACTTTTATATCTGAAATATTATATTACCTTTATATCTGACAAATTATATTAATTTTATATCTGAAATAACCCATTTACACCCATCTCTTTAGCATTATTATTACAATGCATCATAATATTGTGTTCCCAGTACTAATTATGATTATCTCATTATGTTCATCTCCTGTTTTTGTTGCACCGAAACATATGTTCAACTTAATTTGTGAACTTGAAATTGTATTTAGACTACATTGTAATCTCCTTATGTCCTACTTTATTATTTTTAATAACTACTGGATGAGGGACGTACGGGGGGATTGCAGGATATACCATAATAGGCAAACTCTAGACCATTTGAAAAGCTACAATCTGAGTAAATTCTTTTAAAATTTGGTTATTTCCCCCCTTTTTTCTTTCCCCCCTTTTTTTAGAGTTAGTGTGGGAAGGCATTACCAATTGACCCATGGTACATGGCTAATGTCCCCATACTTTTTTTAACCTGTACCTGTATTTTTATACTGAATACAGTGAATCTTCTCATTTGTTGCTGCCTCAAGTGAAAACCAGCGTCATTTGAAACTGTCGTCTTTGGTTCTTTGGTTTCATTACAATTTATAGCAATTGAAAAAGAAATCCAACTAACATTGAGGTGCTTTTTATGAAATAATTTATGAAACACCTCGAATTTTTTTGTTAGTCTCCAAACGTTCTTGTGCCACCCAAATGGTATAGTGGTTAGCGCCGCTGACTGCCGTGCCGAAGGACTCGGGTTCGAATCCCGGAGAAGGCATGGATGTTTGTAAATGCATAGTGTCGGTACGGCATGGCGGCACTTTAAATATGCGGCGAGCCCCTCATGTGGTTTGGTGGAAGGGGAGAGGGGTGGGAGACTCTCGGACCTATCCCCCCCGGGGTGCTGTCCATCAGAATTGGGGGCGGAACTGAGCCAAATCGCACGGTCACCTGTTAGCTGTTCAACGACAGGCGCAATTTAACTCCTTGACACGAGAGTTCTCGTGGGCTTGGGCTGACTTTGTCAGACAAGTGAGCGTGAGTATACGTTACAAGAGGTTGTACTTGATCTTATATGAAACAACATGAGAAAGTATTACAAAGATTAAAATAATCTTTTCATTTAACATTTTATTTAACAGAAGGTACTACCTGTTCTTCAAAACAAAATTAAGCCACTTGCAGGTACTTAAAATAAGTAAGTGAAACTCAAATTTAAGTAGCACAATCAGAGATTATAGTATGGTCTACTGAAGCTGGCTGAATAGTTTAAAGGCACGTATTCAACATCGAGTGGCAAAATGGCTAACACCGAACTAAACTTTGGGAAATATATCGCAAAGTTTGGGACTAAACTTTGCGATATTACGTAACTGCAAGGGAGGCTGTCAAAAGCTCTAAACATTTAACTCATCGGCTTATACTCAACAACTAATTTGCATTCTGGTGAGGACTACCGAAAGAAGAAGTTATAGTACAGTTTCAAATCATAAGAATTTGTTAATTAGCATACAACTTAGACACTGATAAAGCGTACAGATTAATTTTGTAGAATGTGTATTACGTATTTCTCTAGGAACTTGAATATTGTAGAATACAAATTTTATCAATCATACGGATAAGAGAAACGTTTTGGAAGGTAATGATTAGAAGTTTTACTCTTTTTTTGAATTATGTTGAATTTTTATTGCATGCTTATAATGGATTTGTGAATTTTAATGTGTAAACATTTTCATGTATAAATAATATTGCCGTTTATGAATTTTCATGTATATATTGGGAATAAAGTTCAATCTGCTTTATTTTTAACTTAATTTTTATTTTTACGTTGCATCGTCTAATAACTAAAATCTTGTAATACTTTTATAGAAACTTTGCAATAAAATCAGAAATATAGTTATTTAAAATATTATACATTAATTTATACACACGTGAAAATAAAATCAAATAAAATTTCATAAGTTTATGCAAAAATGAAGAGTTTTGTTTAATTATTTATGGCAAAATAAGAGTATAACGATCTGTCAATGGAGAAAAACCTTCTTGAAAGGACTTCTGAAGAAAACTGGCTTGTTACACATGGGAAAATCACGAAACCATCCATGGAATTAAGTGTTTTTTGCCGAAATCGAAATTTCAGTTCAGTGGTTTTATTCCTTCCGCTACTTGTGAATGCATACAAATGAAAATCGAATTAGCCATCCCATTCTTTTGTATGAGAATAACAATTGAAAGCTTAGAAGCAGTATTTTGCTTTATACGGCATAGAATATTATAAAATGGGAAATTTAAAATGTAATCCAAGATAAACGTAAATCACAACACATGTTTACAGGCGAATAACCTCAAATTTATATGAATATTCACAATATTACAAATGCGTATACAATAAAAAGTAAACTTCATCATTTACTTATATTTTGGAACAAATTTTCAACAACATACCAAGAGCTTAGCAATGGTAAAATGTATTTATGTGATAAAATATTTTTAGTCCAAAGGAGAAATTTGCTCCGAAGGACTCTTAATTTCGTTTTGGCGATTTGCTTTGGCTCGCTATAAATGTCAGTTCACTTTTCAAATTGTTGCCAATAAATACTAGAGCCCTGTATTATATTTAAAGAAATTAAATAATGAAGAATCTGTATAAATGTATGTATGTTTCTCGCATTGCGATAAGACAACGGTACCTAGAGCCATTCAATTTTGAATAAAGTATGTTTGCACCCGAATATGGGCTTCTGGAAGCCCAAATTTGGAATTTGTTTTATTATTTATTTCATATTTTGTGAAATTTTAACGAATTTTTGATTAACAAACTCAACTATTTCAAAGCGAGCAATGGCAAAAACTG
>KK121358.1:118051-276456 GCA_000611955.2 Stegodyphus mimosarum | reverse complement strand
AAAAAAAAAAAAAAAAAAAAAAAAAAAAAAAAAGTTGTCTTGAGCGCGCGAGAGTGTGTATCGGAAGTTCTAAAGACATGTTTATTTTAAAATTGTTTTACAATATTGCTGTTGAACTGAATTCTATAGTTTAAGTGCGAAGAACATGATATGTAATAAATAAAGTCAACCCACAAAACATTAAAAAACACCCCTTTGGGCGTAATGTAAAATCTGAAAGCTTTCAGATTTTTTAATGTTTTGATTTATTGCACATGATGTTGCGAGAGTCGTCTGTTATCTGAAAGCAAATTTTATAGTAAATGAATATATTAATGTCTCAGAAGTATTTAAGCAGCTTAGAATCATGTATTGATGTTCAACTTTGAGACATGAATGCACACTCGTTAAGCAACAAGTTCTAAAAACGTTTATTAATACACTATACAAAATGTACATTAAAGTTGTTTACAAACATTCTTCTTGCAAAAGTTACTCGGCAGACAATATATAAAGTGATAAATTATGTTACATCAAGAATGACTTTTAAGTCCAGTTCTATTTCTGCATGCATTGTCATAATGAAACTTGTAGAACAATAAGTTTATCTTTGTAAATGCTAGCTAATAAGTATAAATATTCTTACATTAATGCATTAAGCTAATTTAATACGTTATTCGTAACCAAACAATAGGTCTCATGAAGATAATATTCAAGCAAATAAAATGTCTCTTAGCCAAACAATACGTTTCTTGTATGTAAGCAGAAGAATATGTTGATCAAAGGACATATTCTAAGGCTAGTCTATTTAAGGTATGGCTAAGACTAGTCTATTTAAGGTAATATGTGTGTTTAAACTTTCATTCATATTAACTCTACCGAGACAATAGTCTAATACCCAAAATAAGAATTACATATATGTAAACAGCATACATGCATTTATATGCTTTCATAGAAATATTATACATTCTCTGAGCTAGAAAACACAGGCTCAAGTACGTTTTGCAAAATTTACATTTTTATCATTGTTTTTACTTATATAACAAATACGTATACATTTAAGGTATATATCCGAAATTTCTGACTTGAGAAACGGACACACAAAATATACACATACACAGTCCAGTCACATTAATGTGACCACCACGTACTTTCCATGTCAGAGTTAAATAACCAATCACAGAAGGCAGGTGGCAGCACAGTGCAGTTGAGCGTATATAAAGGGTGTGTGAGGGCTTCGGAAAACATTTCAATCGTTGGCGTAATGCAGAAACGAAGCGATTTATCCGACTTCCAAAAGGGCATGATCATTGGCTTTCGGGCCAAGGGTGGAAGCATTTCCGAAACGGCTGAGTTTGTGAACTGTTCGCGTGCCGCCGTGGTAAAAGTGTACCGTGCATGGCAAAATGGGACTGTCCAAAATCAGCGACGTGGCAAATGTGGTGCACCACGGGCCATAGATGACAGAGGCGAACGACGGTTGCGGAGATGCGTTCGGGCAGATAGACGGGCTACCGTTGAGCAACTGACCACCAAAATGAACCAAGGGGCTACCAAAAGTGTCTCCCAAAGTACTATTCAGCGAACATTGCTGCGTCTGGGCCTCCGAAGCAGACGCCTGGTTCGTGCACCTATGCTGACTGCTGTTCATCGACGGCGAAGGCTAGAATTTGCACGCCAGTACAGCAGCTGGACGTCCACTGAGTGGCGACAGGTTGCGTTTTCGGATGAATCGCGTTTTATGCTCCATCGGACAGATGGACGTTGGCGTATAAGGCGTGAAACCTCTGAAAGGAACCACCCTGCAACCATTGCCGGAACGGTCCAAGCTGGAGGCGGGAGCATTATGGTCTGGGGAATGTTTTCCTGGCATTCTCTAGGTTCACTGATCATTGTGGAAGGCACAATGGATCAATACAAGTACGCATCTGTCCTTGCGGACCATGTTCACCCCTACATGCGCATTGTTTTTCCTCAGGATGATGGCATCTTCCAGCAGGACAATGCGAGGTACCATACAGCTGCCAGTGTACGTGCGTGGTTCGAAGAGCACCAGGATGAGTTTACCGTCCTCCCCTGGCCAGCAAACTCACCTGACTTAAACCCAATCGAGCATCTGTGGGACCATCTCGATCGAGTTGTTCGCGCCATGGATCCTCAACCGCGTAATCTAGCGCAGCTGGCCACGGCATTAGAGTCGGCATGGCTCAACATCCCAGAGAACACCTTCAGGGACCTATGTGACTCTCTTCCTGCACGTCTCGCAGCAGTCCGCTCTGCGAAAGGTGGTTATTATGGCTTTTGACAGATGGTCACATTAATGTGACTGGACTGTGTATATATAAGACGTTTTAAAACATTTTGATCTCAAAACTAATGCATAGTTAAAGCAATGCGTAATTTGATGTTAAATCTTTTTGGATGTTTTAGTTCTTTGCATGGGGTGTTTTATACTGAATGGGACAAAAAAATAACACAGTACAAATTCTGTAACTGATTTATTAAGCGGAAACAAATTAATTCTGAACTACAACTATACAAGCTTTATTTGGCAACAAAGGAAATTTTCAGTTTACCGAAATTGCCGCTGGATACAGTAAAAAGCGTATTTTGTTTTATAATACACCAAAACATCATCATTTATCATCATTTAAAGACATTTTCGCACGAAATTTGGTAAAGACCACCGCCTTGTGAAGCAATTTAAGGACACGGGCTCTTTGCGTAAGAAATGCAGCTCAAGATGAAAGCCAGCCAAAATCGAAGTTGTCGAAAAAATTCGTGAAATGAAAGTCCCACAACATCAACGCGTCGTGTGAGTTCTGAACTCAATGTGCCTCATGTAACGGTTTGGCGTGTGTTATGGAAACGTCTACAATTCCGGCCATAGACGTTCCGACGCTTTCTGCGCCATTTCAAATAGTTGTGTTTTGGATTCTCTTTAATTCGTGAAAACGTCTATTAACGGTGGCATTGACCAAGCTATGCTATCAGGGTAGTTGTTCCCGCAGTTGGAAGAAGCTGTTTCCCAGTTCATTCTGCAGCAAGACGGTACTCCACCACACTGACAATAAAAACGTACGT
Source organism: Stegodyphus mimosarum (assembly GCA_000611955.2). Taxonomy (NCBI): domain Eukaryota; kingdom Metazoa; phylum Arthropoda; class Arachnida; order Araneae; family Eresidae; genus Stegodyphus; species Stegodyphus mimosarum. Next base: position 273,393 of record KK121358.1, on the reverse strand, counting down.
CAGTACCTGAACTATAGCCTGCCCCATCGCTGGATTGGCCATTTTCAAAGGATCTGCCATTACTTTATTTGCCACGGAGATCTTCATATCTAACCCCTTGTGATTTTTTCCTAAGAGTTTTTGTTAAAGATAAAGTGTTTATAAATTCAGTTCACCAGTACTTATAGCAACTGAAGCAGCGAGTAACCGAAGTGCTCCATTCGTTAACAAAGGAAATTCTACCACAAGTGTATCAGGAACTGGAATACAGCATAGATATTTGCCGTGTCACTGGAAGGGCACACATAGGACATCTATGGAAACTTGGAAAACTATAGGTTCACTTTAAAAATAAAGAATTTACGCATTCTATTGTGTGCTTTATTTTTGTCCCATCGAATATGCAACACCATGTATTTGCAACTTTAGTCTTAGATGCAATTGATCTCTTTGAAAAAGAATTTGAAGCAAGCTTGCGGCTTCCCTTGTTTCCGATATCAGACATTGTAAATAACCCAAAAAGCATGCTAACTGAACTAGTAACTTTCAAATGCATCGTACAATAATTTCAAAAATCAGAGAATTCAACTTCACTCAACTTTTTTCATCTGAAATCAAAGTTAGACTCAAGTCTTAAATCAATCAGCACCACAACGTTAGCTCGAATTCCTCACTTCTAGATACATACAATGTTCAGTGCAATTTACAGCATGCGAGTTTAATAAATGAACAATGATTGCTTAAATACATTCTAAAAAGAACTTGGATGATTAACGATGGCATCTGAAAAAATGGACATTGAATGTTTAATGATGACATCCTCACCTTAATGAAGACATTAACTTGTTAAGATGACATCCAGCAGCGAATCTAGTGTAAAACTCATGGTATATTTCACTTTAACATTAAAGTAATTGATAGCCAATTACTAATCCAAAACTATACATAAGGTAATTCGAAGTCTTCAAATATGCTTAGCATTATCTTCTGTGGCATGTTCTACAAGACCACGCTATTTTCATCGCTTACGATGGTGGTGGCCCATGAAGATAGGAATCGGAATGACATGATGATGAGATTCTTCGTGATGATGGTCCTCGCTGAGAAATTTGACAATGAGTCCAGCTGCTAAAAGTTCTACAAGCCCTCCTCCTCCTCCTCCACCACCACCCATACCTAACATTTCCATGATATGACCTTCTGCTCCATGTAAAATACATGAGATCATAAGGCTTGCAGCCAGGAGAAAAGCTAAGGTAAATTTCCTCATAATTTCTTGTTTTGTCTGAAAAAGCAAAAAAGTGCAAAAAGTATATTTTGGAGAAGTACGAATATGAACAAACAACATTATTACAAAAGTATATTTGGTATTAAAAACGCTGAGTTATACTTCAGAAACACTGAATTTACTGAATACTGAAGCATTTTGAACGACTTAAATCCATAATAATTCTTAAATGTTAAAACATTAAGACAAATCTTTCCATATCAAGAGCGTTAATTAGGTAATATGCATGTGACTTTTTAAAGATCTTTTAGAAATGAAATTCCATGTTAACTAACATGGTGATTAGCCTTAATTGCATAATATATGTAAGAGAGAAGTCTCAAAGTGGCGGCCAAAGCATTAGGCCCGAAATAAGTTTACACGGCCAGCAAATACATTTCCGTTATGTGCTTGGCATAAATATGATGATTTTGATTTAAGAGATGCAATGAAATAGACTGAGCTTACGTGCACGGCTACTAGTGAAGATTTTAAGATACATATTCCATTGACGTCTACTCGTACTTGTCAAAATTAAAGTGCTTTCAGTTATGAAATTTGCATTACCAATAGTTATTTTATGCTTTCGCTATTGAAAATTATTAAACAAAAGTAAAGAGCCTGATTGAACGATGAATATAGACGATCCGTGATGAAGATAATTTCTAGTAATGCTTCGTCAAGATTACAAACATTATCAGAATTTAAACGACATCAAGTGTCACCTTTTTGTTGTAAAGAAGTTTATAATTATTTACAAACAAACATATGTATTTTTTATGTATGAAAAGAATTAATACAAGCGAGAGTTGCCATTGTTAATTCTTACGTTTTGTTTCACCGGAAAAGCTTTCATAATTCGTTTATTTTTAAGTGACTTATTAAATGATTAAATCAACGCATTAGTAGTCTTATAAGGCATTTCTCCCGCCTTCTTAGCATGCCTTGGTGGTGTAATTAAGGTGGTCCCTTGGTGGTGTAATACTTGACGCGTATTCGAGAGGTTCAGTGTTCGAGTACCGGTTAGGCCATTGCTTATTTTTCATCTGTCCTGCTTCCAAAAATACCTAATGTCTCTACAGTCTTATAAATAAATATCAGTCTGAAAACTTAATATTAAGCTGTCAGCATATTTGAATTACAATGTGTAACCAAGGAAATAGGTTGCAGCTACCAATCTTTGTATTTTAAACTAAAAATTTGGATTTTTTACGTTGAATTATTATTGTTCTTTACATAGGTTTTGATAAATATTTAATTCATAATAAATAAGTGATAGAGCATCTAAAGAAAAAAAGAAAATTTAATCGAAAGAAAGAATTTCGTAATTTTGAACACGCAAAGAAAGAGAAAAGTATGAGAAATTACTAGTTATATAAGAAAAAACATTGGAGAAAATACAACTAACTGAACGTCATTAAAATTCATTTAACCATGTTAAAGCTAAATTAAATTTTGAAAGTAAAATTTCCAATCATATTATCAAGTTACACATAACACAGTACCCTCATGCATCAAGCGTAACGCCAAGTTATAAACGGGCGGTATCCATAATTTTATTTAAATACTTTTTGGCCCGTCAGCATATTTCAGATAGTCGGGCTGCAGACAATTTGAGGTTAAGACCATTGTAATATGTATGCAATTATAATGGAGACAAATTAATCACCCACTTGAAAATTTAATTAAGAAAAATTTTTCTTTACAATAAGCATTGTCTGTGCTAATTTAGTTTGATTATAACCTTTAAATATTTGCAAAATATAGTTTACAACCAATGCTGCAATTTTTGCCTTGAATAAACGTTTTTTTAAATTATTTGAGAGTAATAATGAGATTGAAATTAATGAGAAAAGAGCATTATGATCCCCATTTTCAGTTCTATTAAATAAAGCTTTTTAATTCATAAATTAAGAAAACGCATTTTCCTTAACATTATTTATATAAAGTTAATAATTATGCATATCAGGATGCTTGTGTCTTTCAATATTTTTTATTTGATTACTGAAGACATTCATATATTTTAAAGACATCTTTAAAAGTATTCGCCTGTCCTGTTAAATATTGTTACGGATTTCATATTTATTTGGCTATTTATTTAAAATTGTATTTAAAATTGCTTTATATTTCCCATGCAACGCAGGCGATTTTTGAAGAGAAAGCTACGTCGGAAAAATATAAAAAAAAAGAGCGTGTGCATTTAATGTTTAATAAAGAAATATTTCGTAATTGCTGTTGCCATCCAGAAAAGTCTAGAAAAATCGAGATTGTTCTACTGATAATTAAAAAGCTTATAAAAGCCGAATTGAAACACCTCATCTCAGTTGTAGTTGTAGCTGTTTAAAGCGAAATGCTGTTTGTTTACTTATTGCTCTTATTGATTGTAGCGATTTCGCTGTGAGATAGAATTATTTTATCTGTTTTGAATTGAGTTTTGGTAAACGCTTGAGATATTGTGACATTGTGCGAATATCGCTGAAGAAATATTTCAGCATTTTGATTTATTTCTTGTGGAAAGAATAAATTTTTGTTAACTTTTTAATGATTTGTGGATTCAATCCATAACGAACCCGCACGCACGCAACAATATGTTAAAATCTATTAAATCTCTTAATCTCTCCTGTTAAAAAGAGATCTCTTCGTTTCAACGACCACACGATACTAAAAAATAAGGGTATATAAAGTAAAAGATGTCAGATTCAGTATATTCAATATCTTGAGTAGTATTACATCGTAACTGACAATTTTGTGTTTAATGTTTGGAATTTCATAAATGTTTCTGAAAATAGTGTTCCGAAATGGCTAAATAAAGACGTAGTAAGCAATCAGTTTTTATCTAAATAAAACCCTTATGAATCATAATTGTATTAATTATATTAACGGGATTTTGTGAGAAATTCTTTTAATCACCTAAGCAGAAACAGATTGGTTGAAATCCGAATAAATGAAAGTGCTAATTCTTTCACTGAAAATTCTTGAAATTCAAAATAACTCATCTTGAATCCATAAACTACTTAAATGTTTTGTTTTACTTTAAATAAATGTGTCATCGTAAATCATTAACATGCTTCAGAAATTTCAATTCTAAATGCTAACGCAAAACGAAAAGATTATAGCTATAATCTAGAATATCCCTTAAATCATGCTAAAAGTAATTATCTGGGCCATTCTGTGTAACATTTTATTTTGTATTCAATATGCGAAACGCAGCAAGTGTAAAATCAAGACAAAAATTATATTTAAGTCCCCATCTATTTAATTTTCTTCTTCAAACAGCTGTTTTCTTCCACATAAAGTAATCAATAAACGATTTGGTATTTTTCGCTTAATTATATATATTATATATATTAACATTATATATTTCATATACTTTAATGCATATTGATTCACTATTTTAGATACACATTTTTAATATTAAAGCTTTATATTGATACAAATATTATTGTCGAATTAATATCACATTTACATTGCTAACACATATATTGTATTTAGTAATAACATATAAATTGTACTCACTTTCTTCGATACGAAAAATATTTAGCTTTAGAAATTTACTTAATACCACATCAAATACGTTAAATAATGCATGGAAATTGTTCATTATTGCAAGAACTTTTAATTTAATAATTGTTATAATTAATTTATTATTAAAATAAAGTAACGTACGGAAATTTATTTTTAAATTTATCCGTCATCTTTATGTGTCACTTTTTTTATCCGCGAACCTTTGAGATGGTCCAAAAGAACAAGTGTTTCCAAAAGCATACTATAAAAAATTCGTACTGATTCGAAATAGGTCGCATTGTACGATAAAATATGGTTGTTTTATAACCGAATTTAGAAAAAAAGAATCAAATGCTTTTTTTAAGAAAATTCAGGATAAAACTGTTTCTAAAATTGTACACGGAACGGTTTCACTAAATTTGCGTTGCAAATTTGGTAATTACGGGACTTAACATAATCTATACATGTTTTATTAGAAAGCTTATAAAATTTCATTCACTAATACAAGACATTCCACTAAAAATTCTTTTCTTGTATAACTGTAAGAAATTAAATGTAGGTAAAATGGTGCGATGAGTTACGTTTTGAATATTTGATATAGAATAAGTAAAGTAAGTTATAGAAATTTGTATATTATTATGATTACTATCTATACTATTAAAATCTATACGCGTCTGTCTGTTTATTTGTTTGTGACATCATCTCCTCCGAAACGGCGGAGAGTCGAATTTAAATAGAGGTACCCCCGGATTCCAAAAATTCGTGGGAAGCCATTTCGAATATTCTCATCTTCGTGCGATTTAATCAGCGGCTCTGAAAACACTAATTTTCGCACTCCTTTTTCCGAGTGGCAACAGTCTCGCTCGATAGAGATAAAAGTCTACTTTATTTCGAAAAGTGTTGCCACTGCTTGCTTTCAAATCGTAGAGTTTATTGATAAAAAGTTTGTAAGTTTTACAAAATATGAAATAAAAATAGCATTGCCAAACTTTAAACATATTATTATTATTTAAGGTCATATTCGGACTTTGAAGAAAGCATGCGATTGCATGTGACGTTATACTATATTGAAAAGGTTTCGTTAATGTAAGCATTTTAAATAAATAGCTGCTGCTGGCAAATTTTTTGTTTCAGTTTAGAATAACTGACACGGTATGTTATTGACCCGTTAATTCTTTTATTAATATCGGAAAAAAAATGTTATATTACATTAAAGTTAAATAGTGACGTCATGCGTATACGTATTAACCCGAAGTGTCAAAAGGTTTTGTTTCCTGGTTCGGCAAAGAATATTTATGAATGCTTGGAAAGATTGAACTAATTTTGAGTAAAAAGGCCGTTAGCCCAGAAGGGCTAATAATTTCCTTTTGGCATTTTGCGTCGAAAACTTTAAATGTCTGAATCAGTTTCCAAATTATTGCTACCGAATATTATTGCTCTGTATTATATTTAAAGAAATTAAATAATGAAGAATCTGCATAAATGTATATATGTTTCTCGCACTGTGATAAAACAACGGTACTTAGAGCCATCAAATTTTGAATATCGTACATTTCCACCCGAATATGGGCATCAAGGAAGCCTAAATTTAGAATTTGGAATTTCTCTTATTTCATATCTTGTAAAGTACATTATCTTGTAAAGTGTGTATTTATGAGTTTTTGATTGAGAAACTCAACGATTTCAAAGCGAGCAATGGCAACACTTTACTGGAAAAGGAAAAAAAATATCTCCAGCACGCGAGACTGTGTATTGGAAATTCTAAAGATATGATCTTTTAAAATAATTTTGCGATATAGCTGTTGAATTGAATTTTATGGTTTAAGTGCGATGAACATGATATTTAACCAATTAAGGATACACAAAAACGTTAGAAAACGCCCTTTCTGAAAACTTTTGGACTGTTTTAGCGCAAAATGCTTTAGTCCAGAAGGTCCATTAATTTCAAAACGGCATTATGCATTGATTCACTTTTCAAACTGTTGCCACTAAATATTATCGCTATGTATTATGCTTAAAGAAACTAAATAATGAAGAATCTGAATTTCTCGCATTGTGAAGAAACAACAGTGTTTATTGTGATAAAACAACGAATGCTACAGCCATCAAATTTGAATAATGTAATTCTCCGACGAATATGGGCGTCTGGAAGTCCAAATTTGAAATTCGCTTTATTATCGATTTCATATTTTGTAAACCTTTAACGAATTTTTGATGAACAAACTCAAGGGTTTCAAAGCGAGCAATGGCAACGTTTCATAGAAAAAACATTTTTATCTCCATCGAGAGAGACTGTGCATCGGAAATTCTAAAGATATGCTCATTTTAAAATTATTTTGCGATATTACTCTTGAACTGAATTTTATTGTTTAAGTGCGAAGAACATGATATTTAATAAATAAAGGTAACACACAAAATTAAAGGCCTCTTTGGACATAATTTAAAATCTGAAACCTTTCAGATTACGTTTTAACCTTTTTCAGTCATACTCAGATTTTTTTTCATTTTTCTCTTCAGGTGTACATAGAACTTATAAATTTTGCTTTGGCAACAACCCGCGTATTTAGCCGGCTTGTCCACTAGTTATCATTATTATTCGTTGATATACACAATAAGAATATGACAGAAGCTATAATATGACTAATTATTTTATTCTGTTTGTGATTTTTTTCCGTGATATACTAAAATATCTTATCTTTATTAACTGCACACTCTCTGATGGTTGTGGCAGCCAAAGAGGTTTTATTAACAGTCTCGACTTCATCTCTGATACTACCGGATAATCGCAGTTTCATCGGATTTATAGCTAGTATTTTATTAATGGATCAATTTTTCTTATCTTTTTCTCATTCTATTTTAGGCGTTTCTTATCGTTTCTTATCTTTTTCTCATTCTATTCTGCGTCAGGGAAGCAATATAGCATGTAATAGTATTTTAACAAACAATATAGTATTTATAATTTCTATTACAATTTAATAATTTTGTATGAGTAATTCCCTTTCTGTCTAGTGTTGAGCTAGGATGATTTTATTTATTTTTGAAGAATTTATTGTAAGTTATTGTTTTATAAATCTACCATCTCGGGTGTTAATTTACACTTTCGCATTGCAAGAATGCACAAAAAATAATTACATTGAATGGTATACTGAATAGAAAACGATACCGAAATTTATCTGTATAAGACCATTGCTTAAATATAAAACATATCTAAATAAAACTTTAAATTCAAAGGCAAATAAGTTGAATTTTCAATTTTCAAATAAAGTAATGATATGGGTATAATCTTGATCATTTTCATCAAAGAGAGTTAAATTTGAAATTAACTTATATGATAAAATTATTTAGTATTTATGAGATATTAATGAGGTACCTCATACTCGTTGTCTAGAAGTAATTTATGCATTTTAAAGATACGTATTGAGTAGAGTAATTCGTATTCATTTTCTAAAAACAACTAATGATGCGTAACTGCTTTCAAATAATGCCTTCCTAATGTATTTCATAAGACACAGAATATATTAATATTATGAAATACATTAGGAACGAATTTGATTAAGTTGCGATTATATGCAACTAAATTACCTACACAGTTATAATTACGAAAGAGAATAAATCTAAATAATATTTCGCTTTGAAATAAGATTTAAAACAAGTGAAGTTAAAGTAGCCTTAATGAATAAATATCTCGTTTAGTCGTGTACCCGTTTTCTCTATTAATTTTATAGCTTGCACATCGGAAGGGGAAAAATACGCGGTACATATAATTTCTAAAGAGACGACTCAAATGTAAACATTGCACATTAAAAAGTCCACATAAAAGCCCACTATTACTCTTTTATGTGTTTCGAAGGACTTATGAATTTCAAGAAATTCCTTCTACTTACACAAAATACTTTTCTATTTTTTAATATATTTTACATCGTTATCCTAAATCAGAAATTTCTAAATCAAATGCTTAACTAAGGGGAAAATTACTCGAGAAAAGAAATATGCAAATAAGTACAGTATATTTAATATATGTATATTAGCTTTCCCAAAGCTAAACAGTTAATTCATTGTTACAGATACGTATCCTGAGTTTTATATAGACTTACTAAGTTACTCCCAGCCGAGAAATATGAAAACCTTGTGTATCTTCGTCAGGATTCGAACCATTGATCTTGCAAATAACTGGGTGGACTTGTTAACCTCTTCCACAATCAGACTGGGTGAGGAGGAATGTGATAATTCCTTAAAGATTCTGTACTCGCAGCATTGTGATTTACTGATTTCAAAAGTGTGAATTATGTATTCAGTTTATAATTAACAGAAAAAATGTTAAAGAACTGCAAATCTATTTTTAATTGAAATTTGGTAATTAAAAATGCAGTATCAATAAAAACCAAAGCAAGTAAAATTTATAAATTTTGAGTTTAAAATTAGCAAGTTCAGAATGAAATATCTCAGAAATATTTGGATAGCAAATTTCATCATTTAATATTTAGGCTTTACCGCTAATTGCTGTCCTTTGTTCATGTGACACAAACACATTACATGTATCATATAAAATCTTTAATGCTCAAAGAGGCCCAGAAGGGCTATTAATCTCAAGACACCATTTTGTGATGTTTTATTATAAACAGCGAATCACCTTTTAAATTGTTGCCACCAGATATTATCGCTTCGTATTATTTTTAAAGAAATTAAATAAATAATCAGCATGTATGTATGCATGTTTTTCGTATTGAGAAACAACGACTCTAACTAGAGCCATCAAATTTTTGAATAACGTAATCATCCACCCTAATATGGGTACCTGGATCCCCGAATTTTGAATTTCGAATTTGTTTTATTGTACATTTCGTATCTGTAAAACTTAAACGAATTTTTGATGAACAAACTCAACGATTTCAAAAAGAGCGATGGCAACATTGTACGAAAAAAAAAAACATTTTTATCTCCACCGCGTCTATTGGAAATTCTAAAACTATGCTGTTTTTAAATATTTTGTGATATTGCTGTTGAATTGAATTTTATGTGGTTTAAATGCAAAGAACGTGATTTAATATATAAAAGTAACACACAAAACGTTAAAAAAATGCCCCTTTAGGGTTTTTTTTTTTTTTTTTTCTTTCTGTTTCAGGATTTTATTACTTTGTTTAAAAAAATCAAAACTTTCAATCAAGCTGAAATTAATTTAAATATTCCTTTTATGATATAAGTTTAAATTTTTATTATTAAAATAATTCTGAAATTATTAAAGATTTAAAGTTTATTCTTATTCTTAGTAGTTAATACTCATATTAGAATTTCAAATACCATCATGCTAAGAATAAATGATAATCTATTTCTGAATAAGGACATTGAGAGAAATCAAAATACTGAAACACAGTACATGTAAATAAACGAACTTCTTTTAATATATCAAGCATAAAATAAATTTTGAGAATCATCAGAAAAATATTTACTTACTTAGAATATTTATTCCAATGGAACCGATATTTGGCGGACTGATGGAATCGTTTCGACGCTTCTTTATATAACAATTGCAGAAAAAGAAACACGCAGGAACCGTCCACATTGATTTCCGCTTTCTATTAGCGAAAAAAAAAGTATTGGGCTATTTGTAGCGGAACAATGCTGGCGGAAATTAATTAGAAAAAAAAAGTTCGACCGCGAAAATTATTGTTCTTTTAGATGCTTCTGGAGACTTCCCATTGTAAAAAAATTTATTCTATTTAGATGCAAATGATTAAATTACACTTTTTTTTCTAATGTGTATGTGAATTATGAGGAACTACTTCTGGTGCAAGCGACAAAAGTAATTTTCCATAATGATATTTTGATTGGAACAAATGTTTGTGTAATACACACCTTCCGAGATTTTCATACTCTGCTAAGCGTAATACAGGAAATGTGAGTATTATAGACACTTAATTTTAACTATCATTTAGGAAACACCAGTAGTGAGAATATCAACAAATCTTTCATAAATGATTAACATATCTCTTCTGTATTTATAGTTCAGCGGATGTAGCATTAAAACAACGGTAGAAACAAAACATCGTTAAGCATTCTGAAAATAATATTATACATGTGTAATTCTATGCAGGAAAAAAATAATGCTTTTATTATTCCAAAAGAAAATACCCAAATAAATATATGTGTTTTGAAAGTAATGGTTATATATTTCCTGTGTGAGAGGAAAGTGCGGAGAATAAATGAAATAAATTTTGCTTGGAAAAGAAATATTTGTTAAAGCCGATCTTATTTGTCTGACGTAATGAAAACAAGCCCACAAATTTTTATCGTAGCAAGCCGTGCAAGACAACGTCTATCGTTGGCAGGAGCTTTGACTGCCATTTAAATGGTAGACACCGTTGCTCAATTCCCTCCCAGTTTTGAAGGAGAGCACCGCGGAAGACGGATCCGAGGATCTCCAGCCGAGCTCCCTGTACCATTAAACCACTCAAGAGGACTTACGGCTCGCCGCATATTTTGAGGGGTCTCATGTCGCATATACACTACACTTTTACAAATATCCAGGCTTTTTCCAGGATTCGAACCTGGCACTTCCGTACCGTAATCAGCGTCATTAACTGCTATTCCGTCTGAGTGTCAAAAAATATTAAAAAAAAAATTTTTGGAAAGTTTGCTATGATGGGGTCTTTCCCTTAGGAGGCCCATAACTTCTATTCAAGTGCCGCGCCGGATCAAGACGAAAAAGGTATACTTCCAACATTCGTTCCCTTCGATGCTTCCACGCACGAATGCTGTTGAGCAATCTTGAACAGATCACTGTGGGCATGTTATAACATCAAGGGAAATCGAAGTAATAGTCACTTTGCTAAAAATTCATTCTTTCATTTAAAAGTAAACTTTCCTTTGTTCTAAGAATAAAAAGATAACGATTAAAACAAGTTACTTTTTAATGACATACAGCTTCATTGGTGTACTAAATGAGTTAGCCATTTAATAGGTTACAAATGGCTTCAGAAACAAAATTGTATGGTTTTAGATTTTGGGTTTTTGGTTTAGTTTTTTTAAGGCAAAGCATATTAGGCCTATTTGCCTAATAAATAGATGCCTTAGTGGAGTACGTTCTAAGGGAAACTGGCTAGTATATATATTCCAAATGGACAAAACCACGAAAACGCCCTTGCAGCCACTTCGTTTACCTGGATTCAAACCTTGGTTCAAACTAGAAGTCTTCAGCGGTCTGAATTCAAACCCTGGTTCGAACTACCAGTCTTCAGCGGCTTTGGAGGCTTGCAGCACCGCTGGCGAGCTTCCAAAGCTGCAAGAAATATTGCGTAGCGGCCAGTTACATTTTTTAGTACAACCATCTCGTTATCATGTTATACAGCCGCTCTATCTAAGTTATATGTAAGGTAATATACGAGTGAGCTGCAACTCTCCTAGCCAACGTTAACCACGCACGCGCACACACACACGCGCACACGCACACACACACGCACACGCACGCACGCACGCGCGCGCACACACACACACACACACACACACACACACACACACACACAAACAGATACTTAAAGACCAATAACTAATAAAAAAAATTAAAAAAAAATCTGAAAGGTTTAAGATTTTAAATTACTTCCGAAGGGGCGTGTTTTTAACATTTTGTGTGTTACCTTTATTTATTAAATATCATGTTTATTGCAGTTAAACCATAAAATTCAGTTCAAGAGCAATATCGCAAAAAATAAATTAAAGTAAGAATTTCTTTAGAATTTCCGATACATAGTCTCACGAGCTGGAGATAAAAGTGTTTTTTTCTGTACAACATCGACATTGCTCGCTTTGAAAGCCTTGAGTTTGCTTATCAAAAATTCGTTAAAGTTTTATAAAATATGAAATCGATAATAAAACAAATTCCAAATTTAAAAGTTGGACTTCCAGATGCCCATATTGGGGTGGAAATGTTCAATATTTAAAATTGGGTGGCTTTAGGTACCCTTGTTTTATCACAGTGCGAGAAACGTACATGCATTTATGCAGATTTTTCATTATTTAATTTCTTTAAATATAACACAGGGCAATATTATTTGGTGGTAACCATTTGAAAAGCGAAACAGTGCTTTTAGTGAATCAACGCAAAATGCCAAAACGAAATTAATACTCCTTCTGGGCAAATTGCCCCTTTGGACTAAAATAAAATCAAGTATATACAGTTACAAATATCAAACTGAAATTCGCAATACTGTTGTACTAACTAGTTATACAACTAATTAACTTCATTTCAAATTTAAATTATTACTTATGGCAATAGAATTCCTTTAGGCTGCCATGTTTAGGCCTTTAGACTGCCATGCCCTTTAGGCTGCTATAAATTGTCGTGCATGGCCTTGGGCATTAAACAAATTAGAAGGATAATTATTTTGCAAGTTAAATCTTTTCAGCTACGCCGAGGAAAGCCCATGCCCAGAAATTATTTAATTGTAATCAATCATTCTCATATATTTTAGAAACTTCAAAGTTCGGCTCTATGTAAGCATAGGTTGCTGCCACAACTGTATACATATGTCTTATTCAGAGTCTGCACAGTCCGAGAAACGTTGCGAAACTTTTACGTGACTGAAATAAAATTCAAAAGTTTAAAGAGGTGCTATCCGGAATTTGGAGGATACTTCTGAGTTGTCCACACCCTTTTTTTAACAAAAAGTTGCAGTTACAAATTTACCGCCATCGTATTTGTGAGATCCCAACGAGGTTGGGATGATTTCGCGCACAGTTCGGTCGTGCAGTTCCTTCTGGAAATGGACTAGTAGAAAAAAACACATCACAGACCTTTGGTTCCTAATGGTCCATTTCAGACTATTTGTTCATCAGCAGATCACTAGTGCAACTCCAGTTATCCGAACTCTGACTATCCGAATCGCTTTCAGAATTTAAGAACAAAATAAAGACGGAAATGTACCGCGATTCGCAAAATAATGATTCTTTCTATGCATGCTACTGACCTTTCCTCCTCGAAGTTAGTGAGTGAGTACACCGCTATGACGGCTTCCGACCACGGACATGAACCAAACGGAATTATATACCATCACAGCGGTGAAAACTCTAAAGTAACAAAGTTGAATATCACATGCTAATAAGTTTCTATAGCTTGATAACTGCAGGCACCAAGCATTATTCTGATTATCAGCTTTAAATTCTGAACATTTCAAACATAACACAATTCAGGCTTGTTTTTGATTACGCAGTATCTTGAGATTTTCTCTATTTCATCAAGGGTTACTCTGTTCTTGAGTGGGTTAGTCGTCCACATTGCCCAGGCACAGTCTGCTGGTTTCTTTAAGTGCCAGGTTCTTGTACATTCCTCAAAAGTGAAATTGCAACACCAAGAAAGAACGCGTGTAGCGTCATGCAAATTGCAGGAGCAAGAGTTGTGAGGTGGATATGCCAATGACAAAAGTTACGCACGCATTGGATCACGTGGTACACATACGAGGGCTATAAAGGTCAGCCCCTTTCTGTTCTCATAAACAGCATCTAAGGGTCTACGGATCGTTGGAGGCTTTAGAAGAAGCATAAAAATGTCTCTGAGACGTCGAAGAGGTCATTACCATCACTTAGCGACCGGGGTACGTGACCGTATTATTGAACTCCATGAACTTGGTTTGCCGCTGCGCACAATAGCCACTCGTAATGGACATAACATATCATCCAACGTTGTGTCACACGATGGATTCAGAAAGGTGTACGAACACGTCGGAGAGGAAGTGAATGCACAGACCGACGTATTCAGCGGTCGACTACTGGAGACCCTTTGTCTACGTCACGGGATATCCGATGCCGGTTGCCTCCAGGAACAGGTGTGCAGGTGGATCTGTGCCCACCCAAACCATACGCAACAGATTGCATGAAGTATACTTACATTCATGGGTACCAGCCACAGGGGTATCATTGACCGCTGAACACAAGACTAGAAGGCTCGTGTGGTGTCAGCGTCATAGTGCATGGACCATCGAATGGCATCGGGTTTTGTTCACTGATGAATCTCGTTTCTGTCTGTGGAAGAATGACGGCCGTCGGCGGATATGGCGGTGACCCGGAGAACGCTACGAAACAGCCCATTTCGCTGAGCAACACACCGGTTCTGAACCGAACATTATGGTTTGGTGTGGTATAATGCTTGATCACAAGACGCTCCTGGTACACATTAGCGGCAGTTTGACAGCGGACCGCTACGTCACGCAAGTTGGGGAACCTGACGTTCTGCCCTAATTGCAGGGGGCACCCAACACGGTATTCCAGCAAGACAATGCCGATTCGTATGTCGCGTATTCTTAACAGCGTGCCCAGATCCGACATCCTAGACGGTAGCTCTCCAGATCTGAATCCCATGGAACACCTGTGGGATGTCATTGGATGTGACATTAGCAGAGGACCACGGCCGCAAACCGTGGATGATCTGAGTGCAGCAGTGATGTGGCTTGGCAAAGGCTACCTCAGGCAACCATCATTGAACTCACTGATGGCATGCCTTGCCGGATTGGTGCTCATATCGCTGCCCGAGAAGGGCACATTATGAACTGAATAAATTAGTTTGTAATGATTTTATGCGTCTGTTTTTTAATTATTTGTGTATTAATCTCACAACTCTAGATCTTGCAATTTGCATGACGTTATGAGCATTTTTTTATGTTGCAATTTCACTTTTGAAGAATGTATATACACAATGAAAGTAATAATGATGCGTGTCGCCTTCCTCTCCGCATGCGCAGAAAGGAGTTTCCCTAAGTCTGGATTAGTTGAGGTATACTGGGATTGGTCCGTGACTTGTCAAGAATTGTATTAGGCTAGCACGATGGGTTTTTATTTCCATGTTAACTTTTGGAAGTAAGCGATAGGTCCTTCGCCCTTCGTCTGCCTCTGTCTATCTACTTTGCCAATTTTGCAGCAAACTTGTCAAATGTTTCGTTTAACATGAAACCAGGGAGGTTTTGTTGGCCGTTCTAGTAAATCCTTGCAATTGACTGCCTGCTTGGCCAGTAGGTCAGCGGCGTTATGTAGGCACAGCGCAAACATTGTTGGGATGATGAGTCATCGTCTTATAATGCAGTTCTATTATTGGCTAGAGCACTGTCGTCCGTCGCCAGGTGGCCGGCCTAGCTCAAATGTTACTTTTTGTTTTGATTATTAGTCAGTCAGTGTGTCGTTGACCTGTTACAGCACAATGACGGTACTCTTTCGCGTCAGTGCATTGTTTTATTTGTGAGTGTGTTTCGTTGCTCACCATGGCAATACGGAAAACATGTTGTATTATAGTTATAAACTAAAAATTAGAGCAATAAGATAAAGGAGTTATGGGTGAACAGTTGGCTAAGGTGTACAATGTTAAGACAGTCGACGATTTCAGACAATAAAAGAAGCAACTCTACACTTTTAAACTTCGTGCAACTGCCTGAAAACGAAGATGGAAGTTCTTCAAGAAAATCAATGAAGTTAGAAACAAACTGAAATTTAGAAAATGCTTTTTTCAAGTGGTTTTTCAGCAACGTTCTATGGGAAACCTAATTTCGGGTCCGATTCTTTGTGAAGAAGCTACGATCTTAGCTCAGATTGCTTGCTTGTTCATCCTTAAAAGAATTTGTTGAAAAATTTAAAATTATAGCAGATTCTTGCAATCCTGAGTCTTTTCACAACGCCAATGAAACCGGTCTTGTTTGAAAAGTTCTGTCTAAAACCACTTTAGCATTTAAAAGGGAGTGTAATGCTGCAGCTTATAAAGTTAGTAAAAACCTGTTACGGTGCTTACTTGTGCGAATTCGGTGAGAAGCCATAAAGTAAGCCTTCGTTTGATAGAGAAATCAAAAAGCCCAAGAGCATTTAAAAGTGTGAAAAAGCTTCCCCTCTTTTATTGAAACCATCCCAAGGCTGTAGCATTGTTTCCCGAATGGTACGACGTACGCAAAATTTTTATCCCTGAAGTGAAAAAGCACCAAAAACTCTTGGAAAAGCAGAATGTAAAGCGCTTTTGATTGTTAATAATTGTACCAACTCACCCCACCAGAGAATTGTTAGAAAGAACGAATGACCAGTTTACAACAATCTTTGTGTCGCGAAACGTCACAAAGTTGTTGCAACAAATGGACCAATCTGTTATTGAAACCATGAAATGTTATTACTGATGGCAACGTTTGGCAGACAGCGAGGACAAAGAAGGTGTGTTGGTAAACTACAAAAAAAGTAAACTTGGGAAGATCGCACTTGGATGGTGGTGAAAGGTTTGAGCTTGGTTAAGGCAGTCACATTAAGACGTGCGTGGAACAAGCTGAAAGGCATATCAACCGAAGAAGAGAAGAAAAAGGAGAAAAAGAGCTCTAGAAAAGGAAAGGGAGGAGACAGAAGATGCGGATGACGTGTCACGTAAGGAATTAAGAATCATTCTTTTGAAAATTCCTGCGCCTTCTGAAGTTAGTGCTGAAGATACAGGAGAATGGATGGTGTGTGATTCGTCAGACCCTGGGTTTCAAATTCTAAATGATGAGGAACTTATTGAAAGAGTGAGAGAAGAAGGTATAGAAGAAGAAGATGGCTTTAGTGTCGAAGCAGACATGGGATCATCAGTTAGAGAAGAGTTTGCCGGCCTTCTCATTTTCAAGAGGATGAGCGACTTGGCTGTCCGAAAACAAGCGAAAATAATGAAACAGCTTACTTTGACCGAGACGTTCAGCAAGGTATGACTTTCAGCACTTGTGAGTACTGTACAATACACTAAATAACATGTACGTGAAAGTGTTGCCTTTTCATTTTAATTAATTAGAACCTCTTTTTCTTTAAGAATAGTTTTTTTCTCCCATTTTCATCATACAGTAATTAATTAAAGTATACAGAGACACTTTCACCATAAAAATCCAATTATCCGAATTTTAGATTATCTGAAAGGCCCCAATTGATTCGGATAATTGGAGTTATACTGTAATAATTTTTGTATTGTCTTGATGCGCCGTCAGTGATCAGTGGCGTGAATAACTGGACTCACCGCGAAGAATAACTGGTTTGTTGCCTGGAGATTTTTTGAAACAATCATGATTTTTTTGGGCATTCCATAGCGTTTTGTAACCTTTTTAATGACCGTATAAAAAGTCTTTCAAGATCATTTACGTTTATCAAAAAGATGATTTATTGCACATTTTCGTATTGAGTTGATTGTTTGCACTCATTCGAAAAGAGTTTTGTTTAAACATATTTAGTATTTTTTCGTTACTATAAAAATTACAATGTCTGTTTCAAAACTAAAACATCTTAATGTTAATTTAATAAAATTTCAAACTTTGACGGCAGTCAATTTGAGTACACTCACGGTTTACAGTATTATGCTTTATTATTTAATTATTTTATCTGCTTTACTGCTCTTTACTAAAAAAATTTATTTAAAATGACTTGCGTCTCTTTTTGCTTCATCACTTTGTTTTAAAAATATTCATTGATTTTCTTTCAAAGTATATTTGTACGAATGTTTTGAAGGAGTAAAGCGAAAAATGGTGCTATAGAAAAATTTCAGAAATAATCATTTCTTTTAAAATTTCTTTCAAATTTCGGATACAGTCATTCATTTAAAATCTTTTTTTAAAATGTCTTTTAAACTTCAGAAAATATAATTTAAAAAAAAATTGTCTTATAATTTATTGCAGAGATGCAATTTTTTTATTTTGAAAATTAAAGAAGTTATAGTTCTCGAAATGAATTTTGGAATGAATTATTTTATAGTTTTCCTGCTAATTTTTAGACAAGGGGAGTAGGCTTTCATAGCTGCGCTACTTTTTTAAGTTCTTTAGGATTAGAAGGAATCTGGGTGAAATTGCTGACTTCGTGATCATCAGCTTCCGATTTTAGCCTAAATTAATCTTAAAAGTATTCAGAAATAAACCTGATGGTCGCTTTTTAACCTAAAATGAAATAAACCAGGGAATGAATCTCTATAAACTAAACAGAACATTTATTAAACTCAACACAACACAACTTAGTGTTAAACCAAAGAAACAGAAGCAGGTCAGCGACTATGTGGGACCAACTATGTGGGACATATAAGTAAAGCCAGTACTGGGCTTTTATGGAAAGCTAACAATACACCCGTGGCTATTTGAAATGCCATGCAGTCAGTGTGGTGTCTCAGCTTTCAATCTGCTGCAACGCGAAATAAAGGAACTTCTCTCAAGCGGCACTCCATTATCAGTTATAACTCCCTCGCGGCACTCCACCGCCTACCTTAGTACGCAGCTAGGTAAAATAATTTAACAGAAAGCTTGCATTATAATAATATGCAAATCATCTCATAGAATTAATTAAATATTGCTTTAAAATTGAGTAAAGTTTTTTACAGTAGCACTTACCATTAGACCCAAGTGAAATTGCTTTGGCCTCAAAAAGCTCGATGCTTCGGACGTTACCATTATAATGCCATCAATTTCTTTCTTCCGGAGAACATCCGTAATATCTAGTACAAACTGTGTGTACACACATTAGCGTTCACGCACTTAGTGTTTCACGTACTGGGAATTTCACAGGCGGAGAGAGTATCAAGCTTTCACAATGAAACTTATATTTTATTTTTACCATGTAATGTCTTCAGAGTGACAGCTGAAGTAGGCGCAAGAACCAGACAGGAGAAGGGTTAAAAGAACCCTTTAATAAACTCTTTAAAAATTCACAATGCGTCTGACTTCACGTTAACCGCCTATGCCTCCCTCGGGCGGTAACTCAACTAACAAGAACTAAACTTGAAATTCAAAGATATTAACACAGCAGTAGACTTTTCCCCAGGGCTCAGATAATTCTGTTACCTAAAACCGCTTCGAAGTCTCATGGTAGCAAAGTAATAGCAGTTATGCCATTGTAATCAGCAATAAATGCAGAAACAGAAGCTCACGTTATAAAGCTACAGTGTTTGCCCACTCTTTTCTAACTATTCCTTTAGAGCTCAGTATTTAAACCTTTACTCCTAATGATAGAATTTGCAATCCTTCACGCGCGCTACCAAATTAAAATGTTCTGCCATTGACAATTAAGGGAATGACGGCTTATAGGAAAGAATAAATTTAAACTTAACTGGTTAGTTAAAATAAATATAAATCCCTACAAGCATATAATTCTCAATAACAAAAAAGATTATTCTGTGCATGCTAATCAGTGCTTTTAGACATTGAAATTCAGATATACGGCTAGACTGCGGCACAGTGACTTCTATATTCTTCTATATTCTGTAAACAGATGAAAATACAGGCTTCAGAATACAGCTGCTATTGAAAGCGCGTACAATTAAAAATTATCGAGAAGTTGAAAAACTGCAAGTAGAACCTATCCTTAGGTCAGACGCTATAGTAATTAATTTCGTGATTCTGCGCTAGTTAATTAGAAATACATCGAAGATACATTTCCTTTTATAACGAGGAATGTAAACGGAAGTAAAATTATAGGATGGAACCATTTCGGTTTTTAAAAATGATGAAATTAACTTTTTGATACTTTTTACGTGTTTGAAAGCTTAAAGTAAAGCAAACTGCTTTCACGTGACAGTTGATATGAAAGGGAAAATGATGTTTTTAAGGAAAGGAAAAATGCTTCAAAAATCACTCTTTTTTATGCGAAATACCCATTTGTTGCATTCATGCCTTACTGGATTTGAGAGATAACTTATGTCAGATTTATAACAATGAGACGTTATTGTGATATGATCGGGTGTTATGGAGATATCACAGGCATTCATGCAACAGTATTATCGGCCAAAAATATAACACATTTTTTTCCTAATATAGTAGATTTTCGTTCTCAGGTTCGCCCGAAACTAAAATTATCACTGCAACTGAATATTTATAAATGATAAAGATCTACAGAGAAAAGCGTGGTATTCGCATTCAGTGATGTAAGCAACCATTGTAATTGTCATAGATTCTGGGGTATAATACGCGCCTTTACTACAAAAAATAAAACTGAAATTTAAGGATGAGCATCATACATCAGATATAAAAGTAATAAATTAAGAAAAGAATCATCATAGAGAAATTAGATTTTTACATGGACCCACATGCTGTTTATTAAAAAGGAATCACATACACTTTATGAATTTAATAATTTTCATTATCGGATAACATGAAAAAATCGGCATGTTCGCCTTCCGTTAGATCTCTAAGCACATCAACGAATTCTGTTTCGTCTTCATCATCATCTGTTCCATTTTTCACCAACATCAAACACTCTTGCTTCTCGACAATTTCTATTTTCTTTCGCAAAACTGAATGAATCTGAAATCAGCACTGTGTTGTTTCGTGGAGCCATTTATATGTAAAAAGGAACACTAGATCAACTCTATTTCAACCGAAGCAAATGCGATTTACTAAAGCATTCGTTGTTCGCTTCAAAATCCCGATTTCAAATGATTTGACAAAGAGAAAACAACTGACTCTTAATTCCAAGAATTCTTTCGAGTTGGAAAGACATTCTTACCCCAAATTCTGTTTCCTTTTTTTGAGACCCTAGAATAGCATTCTTGTGCACACCTGCATTAAATACAACCCACCTTCTTTTCAGAAATATATTTACTCGTTCGAGTATTTAATCCTACATATATATTGTTCCTCTTATCATCTGTCAAATCAGTATACAATTATTCGAACGCCTGGAAAAAATCTTCAAATGAATAACTAAAGATAAGAGCGTTGTACATGTATCTTTCAGATTTCTTCGCAAAGGAAAGTGAAAGGGTGTCCGTTATGCAGCGAACATACCTAAAAATTAAAAATTGTAGTTTGAAATTTAGGTGAGCGTTGTACGCTAAAAAATGTGGTAATTAACCAGTCATAATCCAATTGCGTGCGTACTAGTTCATAATAAACTGAATGCACACTGAAACGATGATAGTTTGATAAAATTTATTATGTCCAAAAGAAACATTGCATAGTTCTGGAACTTTCCACAATACTACTCGTACTGTTCTTTCCAGTATTATCATAGAAGTTACACTTAAAACGACTGAAAACATTAAATACAACTTCTTCACAAAGGACGTCTAAAGAGCAAAGCTTATACCCATATCTCAATATTCAGATTTCAGCTTAGAGCTAAAAACAACTGAGAAAATGATTCTCTCTCTGTTCTTATATAGTTTTCCTCCGGCCGCCAAGAAACCTCTAGTACTTCTCGAAATTACAGAAAGGCATATCAGGGCCAGATAGAGTTACAGTTACATATAAGAATCAATTACCTTTATTCAACTGCAATGCACTTTGAAGTTATACAGGGACCGGAACGAAATGTCGAAAATTGATTGCCAAGTTTGACGACTTTTGGAGATTTCTTGCCAAACTTGGTGACAAAAATTAGTCTAAATTGACTAGTTAATTACTACATCTTCTGGCGTACAAAGCTCGATTAAATTCCAAACTACAATTTTAAATTTTTAGGTATGTTCGCTGCATAACGGACACCCTTTCACTTTCCTTTGCGAAGAAATCTGAAAGATACATGTACAACGCTCTAATCTTTCATTCGAAGATTAAGTCATTCAATCTAAGATTAAAATTAGTCACCAAAAATGTCGACACCTGGGCAGTATCTCCTCAATTTAGCGAGATACCATTTACTCAATGTTAAATATACTTGTCCCTGTATTCTTATTTTTACTTGCAGGTTATCGTTTCTTTCAAGCATTTCATGTTACATTATACTATTCTCCCCCTAAAAAAAAAAAAAAAAAAAAAAAAAAAAAAAAACTACAATTTCACTGAAATTATTTACATATGTACTAAATTCACAACAATGCTTTTTACATCTGTTTGCTCTTATTTTTCAGTTTTAATTAGACGGTTGAGACTGCGTTCTTAGACCTGTTACATTATCATTCTCTGAGGAAAGGAGAAAATAAAAATAAAACAACCGACTAAAAACATTTTAAAGTGTAATTTATCAAACTGTTTTATTTTAGCACACTATGAAGTGAAAAACCAGCAAATGCAATAATAATAGCAATGGTACAAAATAAGTAGTCTAGCATCATGTTTGAATTCACCTATTATTTAAGGTTATTTTAATTTAAAATTTCCTTATTGTTTCATTTGGCAAAAAGGCTTGCTGATTCCAGAATCTTATATTACAAGAATATGGGAAGAGAAAAAAATATATGTTGCGTGGATTCACTCAGCTGATCAATGTTTTTAACTTTTAACAATGTTTAACAATGTTTTTACCCGAAACATTGTGTACAGTATTGTTTGTTTTCATTCATTTTATGAGTTGATTTATTATGTTAACTTTACTTCTCACTACTGCGCAAAGTTCGAGTTAATGCGGTAAAAATAATTGACCTATTATCGTTTAATTTTTATTTAACATTATTTTTTTATTATTAGTTCAAAGGGACACTTTGCCCCGAAGGACTTTTAATTTCGTTTTGGCATTTTGCGTCGATTCACCAAAAGCGTTGTATCACTTTCCGAACTGTTGCCACCAAATATTATCGTCCTGTATTATATTTAAAGAAATTAAATAAAGAAAAATCTGCGTAAATGTATATATGTGTTTCTCGCATTGTGATAAAACGACGGTACCTAGAGCCATCCAATTTTGAATATTGTACGTTTCCACCCGAATATGGGCATCTGGCAGCCCAAATTTGAAATTTGGAATTTGTTTTATTATCGATTTCATATTTTGTAAAACTTTAACGAATTTTTGATAAACAAACTCAATGATTTCAAAGCGAGCAATGGCAAGGTTGTACAGAAAAAACATTTTTCTTTCCAGCGTTTGAGACTGTATTGGAAATTCTAAAGATATGCTCATTTTAAAATTAAGCCCGAAGAACATAATATTTCATAAATAAAGGTAACACACAAAATGTTAAAAAAAGCGCCCCTTTGGATATAATTTAAAAACCTAAAACCTTTCAGATTTTTCTTTCCTTCTTCTTTTTTAAAAAACCTTTGTTTAATTTTATCTCCAAATCTGAAACTGTATATGCAACTTTAAATTTGGATTGATTGGCTACTTTTTAATTCCCCAGGTATCCCATACATAGAATTCACATTGCAACCTTTTTGAGGGTTGCTTTCTTCACTACTCTCTGAACTTTATAAGGATGCCGGAACATTTATGTTTTCATGTCAGGACATCCTTGTATCTTGATGAGCGACTGTCAATTTAAGTAAGGTGTCGACACTTTTGTGAAATATGGCGACTGTTCGCCAACAGTAAGACCTTCATCAGACATCCGAGCAGCCTTAATAAGGGTTGTTTTCCTCACGATATTGAACTTCATGACGGCTCCGGCATATTTTTTGCGTTGCACATTGGAATACTGGCGTATTTGAGGAAGATAGGTAACACAAAAATATGCCTATGCCATGGAATCCTGGGGTATTGGAGAAAGAACAGATAGCATGAAAAGGTGCTGGCACCTTTTTTAAGCTGCACTCGCCGGTTACAAAAGCCCCATCAGCCCCTAGGTATATCGATTTTGCAGAAAAATTCATAATCATTTGGAAACAACAAACCTTTACATGTATTCGGTCAGCGCATTAGTCCGCGCCGTTCTTCATTGCGTTACCATTTTTACCATGCTGTGATTTTACTGGCATAAGATATATTGTAGAACAATAAAATAAGCAATAGCAAGACACTAAGACGCTATGTCATCAATTAATAATTAATCATTCATTCACTCAACGATGTAAACAGCATCTTTTTCAATGACCGCTTGTCAGCTTTCAGGTAAGAGTTCAATGCACATGCCGTAGAATTGTTGTGGTTTCAAGAGCTTCCATATTTCTCTATTTGACATTCCATATTGAGTAGCGTCGAAAATGGGCAAACGAGCTGTTAATAACATACAAGCTCCTGCTTGCAGCACTCAAACTCCAAACTAAAGGGAAACAATTGAATAACGAAAAAGGAAGGCTTCACAGTGTGGTGTTGGCAAACCAGGGAAGAAAGGGACATACTTAGACTTCGACCCAATAGTTTATGCAGATTTCAGTTTTAAGCAGAGTAGTATAAATTTACAGAAGCAGAAATCGTATCCATATGTTTGTATAAGTTGGTTTTAACGCCGCTTCTTTCCTTTTCAGTTATAACTTGATAATTAACCTTTGCCTGAAATCAGAGTGAAAATCTCAAAGAAAACTTGGCTGATAAGTTTAGAGTTTTGAGTCTTCATTAATAGTCATCAGGGAATCTTTTAGCGTCTATTGGAATTAATTAGATATTTTAGTTTCAAATATTTTAAATAAGAAATTTATGTTTATAGTTAGAATCCATCCAGGCAGTACAGTGGTTAGTGACTATAACTGCAGTATCAATGGGCTTGAGTTAGAATCGCGGAGACTGTATGGCTGCTTTTTTTCAATTGAATAGTATCTGTGCGGCAAGGGCCACTGAAAATACAAGGTGAGCCGAAAAATCTCTAGAGAGTTCGGTGGTAGGGGAAGAGGAGTGGCGTACTCTTGAACTGCTCTTCGGGTTGTTCTTCCTCAAAATTGGAGCGGGAATCACAGTCGGTGTTCCCAAAATATACCTGTACTACCAACGGAGAAATTCTGGTATCCCCCTGCTTCTACCTATACCTGTTTACAGCTAGGTGGCTAGGCCAAGTTATATCTCAGTCACCAGTGGTGTTACAGAAGTGCTAGACTAGCTTCATGTTATTTTATGTTTACAGCCACATCCGAAGGACTAGTAATTTGGTATTTAACATTTTAAGATAACCCTCATAGGATGGTAGGTAGAATAAATTAAAATTAATACCTGTGTCTGTTTGCTTGAAGGTTTTAAATCACTGATGAAAACTCACCCAAAGGATTGGAGTAACATCAAGGTTACTGTACATGAGCTAACTGATTTTAAGCCCCAGATAGGTGTTACAATAGAAATAAACATTTATAACAAAGTGCACGATATTCATGTGATTCATGGGCCATTTGACGTATTAAATTTCTATGTGTTGCAGTTTCGAGATTTTTTATTCATACCCAAAGTCTAACATTTTTATTTCCAATGCACAAAACGTTTTTTGAAACTTATCCTCAGACAATACAATAAAAATAAAATACTGGAATAATCACGCAGATAAAATTCGATATTTGTCTTTTGTAGCGACCTTGGTGAGAATGTTGATTTGGCTTATTTCTACATGGGCGAGACACAAACGGTTACCGATATGTGTTTCTTCTACCGTCGCTTTTAAAATGCATTAGTACTTCTATAATGGATGTCTCCGAATAAGGGACAATTATATTGGTTCCGGTCCCTTTGAATAGAAACCTTAATATATTTACATAACATTCTACTTAAAAGGCACTGAAAAAAGTTTCAAAAGTAAAATATAGGAATAAATAAAAATATAACTACCATTTGTTGGTAATCTTTTGAGGTTTGAAAGGTTCAAGTTTGAGTTCAGACGTTTGACGTTCAAGTTTGTGTTCATTGAAAGATAATTTTGTGACAAAGAACGATAAAATGAAAAGTTAATCTCTCTCTCTCTCTTCTGGGAAAACTACTTTTCAGTAGGGAAAAGGGGAATAATACATTGGAAAGAGTAAACTGTGATGTGATCAAAATAATGTTTCACATTCACAGAATTCGAAATCTAGTTATTCGTGCTGCATTCTCAGTAGTGTTATAAAGTTGTAAGGCAATCCAAGAAGGAGACTAATGGGAAAGAAAAGTTAGTGAAACGACTGGAACACCTGCCAAGGCACAGGGATCTCACAATGTAGATATAGTGAAAACTTCCATTATTCTTAGTTCATGCTAGGACTAAAGAGCAAACGAAGTGTAGTTTTGTACTTGTTTGTAATTTTTACATACGTGATCTAGCATAGCTTCAAAGAAGAACACGAAAAGTTGATATAATTTATGTAGCAGAAACTGGAAAACTTCGTTTGAAATTTGCAGTAAATGAAAAGCAAGTAAGTTAGGTTCTAAAGGATATAGAAGGAGTAAAAACATTTTCGATTAATAATTAAAGATCTAGGAATGTAAAATTTAATTCCAAGAATGTAAAATTTAGAAAAGCGGAAGCATGTGAAACTGATACTGTAGCGTTCAGCTGGTTTTGTTCTGTAAGACAGGCAATATTTCTGCAAGTAGAGCATTATTGCAAGAAAAAGGCAAAAGTAATTTCGAAAGGTTTGAGACTGCAGGACTTCAAAGTATCGAATGGGCAGTCAGGCAAACTTTATTAAAGATATAACATTATTTTTAAGATTATTTGGGGTGAAGAAAATTCAGTAAACATACAACAAGTAACAGACTAGATAAAAAACATAAAGAATATAAGATTAAAAACATCTACAATCAGATGAAACTGGATTGATTTACTGAATTTTGCCTAATAAAATTTTATGCTTCAAAGAAAAAACGTACTGTGGCAGTAAAAGCTTTAAAGAAACGTCTCATTTTGCTACTTAAACATGAAAGTAACATGAAAAGATGAAACCACATGTAACTAAAGAAATATAAGATGCTTAAAACGTATCAGTCCGAAAGCTTTATTGGTTCATTGGAATCACAATAAAAAATCATGGATCATACACAGCACGATGTCAAAATGATGATTCCTCTTTACGAAACAATGTTTATAAAAAATAGAAAGTATCTACTGTTTCTTGTTATGTCCCAGCCTACTCTCCAAATATAAAACTGAAATCAGTGAAATTAGTGTTTTTCCTACCTTATGCAACAAAAGTATTCCAACCTTTGAATCAATGTATACATAGAAGCTACATTATAGAAATCTGTTTTTACAGCATGTTTTTTGCCAACCTGCTTGCGGAAATATTGATCAACTTACAAAATGTGACAACGTATTGAATGCCACTCAGCGATCAAGAAAGGCTGTTAAATCCGTGCTTTGAAATTCCCCTTTCGAGTGCCCTCAGTGAAAATACTGCTAATAAAATGAGTTGTTTGAACTTCTGAAAATCAATGGCAGTGCTCAACTGCAAAAATATTTAGAAATGGATGAAAACTTGTGTACTGAAAACACCAATGATGACATAAAATCTTTTAATTCTTCTTGAATTTGAATGCGTTTGAACCAATTTTCGAAGCACTTTTCCACTCCGATTGAGGTAACTGCAAAACATACCTTTTGAATGCCTCAACCGCTTCTTCCGGTGACGCAAATCGCTGATCAAGTAATTCATGTTTGATCCTTGATCAATATGTCCTTCCATATGCCGCTGCTATTGGTCCTGGATGTCTTCTGATGGACGACATTGCGAGTTCCGAGTTCGAGTTGCTGAAGAATATGTTGAGGTCACGGTATGGAGCGGATGAAATGGCCAGCTCATTCCTCAGACCTGAATCCGATAGAGAATCTTCGGAACTACATTGGGAGATAGTTTGCTGCTTTAAGTCCTCAACCAAGGTCGTTAGATGAGCTTTAACAAGAATTTCTCTGTGTCTGGTCTTTGCTTCCTATTTCACTGATCGACAACTTATTTGACAGGATGGCACGTCGCTGCTGCCAATGCATCGTACCTAGGGGTGGACACATTCCTCATTAGAACCCATTTTTGAAATGCTAACAGCCCATTCCCCCCCCAAAAAAAACTATGATGTACTCTTTCTCCAAGACTGGATTTCTCACCCAAGAGTGCAATATTTTGTTGTAATTCATGCTTGTTTGAACTTTAGAAACATTCTACGTCACGTTCTTTAAAGAACTGTATAGTGAACATATTCTGTAAGTTTCTTGTTTCTATGTTGCTTCATTCTCAAATTAGACACAAAAAACATACTCTTCCTTAACGTTTGGAAGGCAGTGTATATGGAACATGTAAATCGCAAGTAAAGCTTTTTCATTTACAGTCAAAGTACGTTTAGAAAGGCTTTTGATATAATTTTAATTTGGAGAATTCTCATAATTTGTTAACGTACTCACTATGAAGCTTTTCCAGATGTCACTTAGGTTTCATTTATTTCAGGACTGGGAAACCCAAAATTTAAGTATTCTTGATAATATTTTCTTGATTTTGGTTTCGGAACCATGCACATGTGCTCTTATTAATGTCACATTTGTTTTTAAGTCTAATGTTTGCTTATGTCCACTGAAAAATTATCAATGATTCTGTATAAATTGACTGCCGTAAATATTTAATACCGTGAATTGCAATTAACCACTTCAGAATTTCCTCGAAGCAGATGCTAAGCCTTGAGGATTGTCATCAGGCTTTACGTATGTCTCACGGGGTTAAATGTTGTCTAGTTTCGATAGACACTCGTAGCTTCACGATTTTAACTCCCCCCACCCCACCTCCCAGAATGAAACAAAAACTTAAAAGAGGTGACTGGTAGTTTAACTGATCCATTCACAGTGGGTTTGTATTGAGATCGCCCAAAGGTAAGTTCACTTACAGACAAGGAAAATAGAAATGTCCTCTCGGTTGGTAATGTAATGGAACTACTCGTTTAAAAGCCTACTTTTAGGAGATTACGTTTGTTAGTTAACATATTTTTATCCTGGGTAGCATGATGAGCAGGCAGCTTTGCAAATAGGGTCTTGACAGTTAGAGAAAGGGGGAAGAAATATTTCCAAAGCCGTTTTCAGATGCGAAAAGGTTTTCTTGGAAAAAAGAAGCAAATTTTGTGTTTCGTAGGATGTTGAAGTAGTTAACACGCTAAATACAACATGCACGTTCACAATAGATTCTACAGCACTAGACGCAATAGAATCTGGTTGCGATTGAATGAGGTTCAGCACTTATATACTTTGTCATCGCGGTCGCGGAGACGTTCGAGAATGTTCGAGACAAATCAGATCTTCTACAGAAGCCGCGAGAACGTCAAATATTGTGGACGTAAGATAGAGAGCAATACAGAGGCATTGACTCTAGTTTTGTCAATACAGCGGGTCAATTTTGCCAACTATTAATGAATTTGCTTATACTTGGTAATTTGCAACGTTTGTAATTAAGGTTATAGTGTAGCTTAATCACCAAAATGCTCACAATATATTGTTATTGTATACATCGCTATTATATGAAAAGGGGGCAGCGAAAGTTGGGATTGAAAATAGGGTCGCAAATGCTGAAAGTTTGGAAAACGCTAGACTGAGTGACAGGATACTCGCACTCCCGTCATCTCAAAGATTGTTCTTCTCGCGAACTCTGGCGGCTGAATCATATTGCATTCGAAGATCATACAACGGCATGCCTACTGAAAAATTGTCCTTTTGCAATTGATTAAGAATAAACATAATCTATCTGTCTATCTATTCAAATGCCACAGCGATTATTGAGCAAACCACGATGTGTTAGACTGTATAATATAATGCTATTACAGCATTTAACTTACATGATTTTGCAAGTGAGTTTCCAATGGAAAATCACAAACTGAGAAAGAGAAAGGATTGTGCCATAAACCCACCCGCCTTCAACTGCAAGGCGAAGCTGTAGAAGGAATAGTAGAAAATATGCAATAATGTGTGTAGGAGATTAGTCGAAAAGAAATAAACGTCATGTTTAGGATAAAACAAGTTCAACAATGTAATATAAATGCAAAAAATTCATAAGAAAGAAAACGTATATAATAAAATACGCGCAGAATTATTCACGCGCAGATTCATGGAATATAGACAAAGTATCACTGCGTACCTTTATTATGTACCAGGAAGAAAAAAGTTCAATGGCCTCTTGTGGCATTACGAAACGCGCAGTCACGTAAGACCTCTTGAAATTAGGCTGATGAGATTCTATATGCTAAACAATATATAAAAGAAAATAAAAGATATAGTACTAGTAAACTCAACATGTATGACTCGTATAGATTTGCAGTTTGGTAAATAGATTAAACTTATCTCTATGCCGTTATGAAATATTAGTAATATAACATAAAAGCGTCATTGAAGAAAGAAACGACAATCTAAATCACTGTAATCTGAATGTATCTATAACATTAGGAGTAGGTGCCATTAATTCCATTACTGCTAAAATTTTATAAAAATTGTGAATGAGGTATAATATAAATCACATGAACTTGTTGTATTATAAATTGCACCAGTTAGAAATATTATTAGAGTGATTTAGCGACCATCTTTCTTTAGAAATAATTTCAATTAATTAATTTTACGAATTATCAAGTCTGAAACTAGATTGGAAAATAAGCTGCATATCGAAGATTAATCTGTACCAAGGTGTTAGAAACATCTTCTGTAAATTAGAGTTATGATGCAGGAGTTTATGAAAATTATGATTTAAATATAAATTTGAATAAATACGATACAACAATATGCAAATTTTTCATGAATTAAAACTTGAATGCTACAAAACGATATATGAAAAAGAAATGGATGAAGAGAAAATTGAAAATCCCAAGATATGAATATAAAGGAGTTCGAATTTTTTTTATTAATTATGAATTTGCTGTAGATGCTCATAATTATCAATTATTATCAGTTAAATGTATTATTAATTAAATGTATATCAAAGTATATCGTTGAAGTAATTGGAAAATATGATAAATATTTAACCTTTTCTAATGTTATAATACAGAATTTCTAAGAAAGTTAAATAACTTTAAAATAACTCCAAGGATTAATGAAAAGCTTAATAAGACATACATTACAATAATATTGGTGTGAATTTAGAACCTCTTGACAAGAATACTTTACAGATTTAATAAAGAACACTTTAAAAATTAAATTAGAACTATTTACCTAAAATGTTAAATTCGAAAATTAAAATCATTCCACTATCTAAGAAGATTTGTTAATATTATTTATCTAGACAAGAAAACTAATTTAATGTGCGTTACAAATCCGATATTTGATAGGTTGATGTTATATGTACATACACGTACCAGTTTTATGTATGTTAAAACAACTGATATTTATCTATACATGTGTATATCTATATCCCTCTCTCTCTCTCTCTATATATATATATAAGAGTAGAAAGTAGTCGTTGAACAAGAGAAACCTATGCGGTGAAGAGCTTATATAGCATTTTATAGTTTCTCACATTTTGTGTTTTTTACATTTCGTTTTTTTTCAGTTTCTTTTACTTTTTTAGTTTTGTATTATTACTCGTATTTTAGCACGGTGTAATTTTTTACTCTTAAAATACAGTATCAAATGTACGTTTAAGCAATAGCTTGTAAGGTTTATTTTATGTTAATTAACAGTTATTTTAAGTTTTGTATCTTTCCTATCTTATTGTAATTTCAGCTTACAATTTCCTGCCAGAATGTACACTGGTGTCCAAAAGTTAAGCATAATTGATAATTATGTGAATAAAGAAGGAACTGTTAATCAGAATGGCGGGAAACGTGATATGCGAGTGTAAAATAGTTATAAAATAAGGAAGCAAAGCAAAATAACGATAATAATTAATTTTATTATCCAAAGTAGCAGTTTGAAAGAAAACTGAGAATAGCAAGGGTTCACACTTTAAAGAAAAATGAAAGAAAACATTAAATAAATTACTGATGCTGCAGTTTAATAAGGCGTGTGGTCACCTCTGACAGCCAGGCACGCTGCACAGCGATTTACCATACTTGCTATTAGATGATGAATGAGATGTGGGCTCAAACGTTTCCAAGCTTCTTGAAGAGTTCTCTTCAGTTCTGTAACGGAGCTTGGTGGGTGCGAAAGGGCTGCAATTTGTCTCCCGAGCATATCCCATACATGCTCGATAGGATTTAAATCAGAGGAATTCGCAGGCCACGACATGCGCTGGATGTTTTCCATTTCAAGGAAGTCGTCAACCAGCACCGCTCGGTGACATGGCGCATTATCATCCATGAATATGAAGTCAGGTCCGACAGCACCTCGAAACAAGCGAACATAAGGCTCAAGAACTTCGTCTCTATATCTTTGACTAGTCACAGACTCCGTGTCAAAGAAATGGATGTCTGTGCGACCGTCCATCATGATGCCTGCCCATACCATTACTCCCCTTGATGGAAAATGATGTCTTTCCGATATTTTTCTTGGTTCAAAACGTGTTCCACGTTCTCTCCATATCGTTATCCGACGAGTATCAGTACTTAGACTAAACCGGGACTCGTTACTGAACATCACATTGGCCCACTCTCCCACACTCCAATGATGATGTTTCAAACTCCAGTTCAAACGAGCGCGTTTCTGCGCAGACGTGAGGGGAATGCAAACTGCTGGTCTTCTGGCATACAGGCCAGCATGATTCAGTCTCCTGTAAGCAATTTGTCTCGAAATTCGTATTCCTGTGGCGACTGTGAGCGCCGAACCCAGTGCTCTGGCAGTACTACCCTCTGACGTCGCGCATTTATTACCAGTTATCGGTCTTGGCGAGGGGTTGTGACTCTAGGTCGACCTGATACTGGTCGTCGGATAACATCTCCCGTTCTTTGAAACCTCTGCCACAGTCTTGAGATCACAGACTGGTTCACATTCAGAATTCAAGACACTTCGGTTTGTGATCGTCCGGATTCCAGCATTCCAACGATTCTTCCTTTCGCAAACATCTCCAATTGGCGCCTTTGTGCCATCATTCACCTTGTTTGATGGTTAGCAACGTTCTTTCGCACAGCAGTAGCCCGAAACCTGTCTGAACTGCCTATGCTGCGTGAATCGGTTTCTCTGCCTTCCGACATGCGCAGGTGTTTCGCGCAGGACGTAGCCGACTGAAAATTTTGCATAAACCCAATGTTTCTTCTTCACCCAATTAATATCCGTAAGAAATTTGGAATAATTTTACGAATATTTACTCCATGTTTTTCGCATTTTACAATTTATGCTTAACTTTTGGACACCAGTGTAATTTCAGAAAAGCAGATAATGCAAATGTGAAAGAGTACTATTTAAGTCGTGATTTAACTGACTTCAACAGAGAGAGTCTGATTTCCTGACTAGCGAGCGTTTGCCTGCTGGCTACGTCTCGCTTAGCTGTCATTACGTTCGGCCATATCTTAAGCCCTGGCTAGGCTTCGCCGATTTAATTAATACTTAGGGGCCAACTAGTTAGATTTTGATAGCTTCGGCTATATTCTTTAAAAGCTTTAGTTAAGCTAATTTTAGTTCAAATTATTAGTATTTAAGTTCAAGCCCGAGTGGCGGCTTTATGTAAAGTTCCAAGTCGGAACTGAATAATAAAGGGTTTTAAACCCTCCTTAAGTCTGACGTGTTCTGTTCATACTTAAGCGATTATTTGCTTGTTAAGTGTTAGTGGGGTTTGAAGTTAGAACTAAAGATTTAAAGAGGAAACCTCATAAGCTGTTTAAAACTTCCTCTTCTTTACAAATATATATATATATATATATATATATATATATATGTATCAGCAGTTACAACTTGGAAATTTTTGAATTCCTGCGAAGGATAAGCAAGATACGGCTCATTATTATTTTAAGCCTTATAGATCCATAATATGAATGCAAATGAAATTCATTTTCACTTTAGCACATACCAGATTTTAATTTAATATTTGTTTTGTACGCACAATTCTTACGATATTTGATAAATGGAAATAGAGGCTTGTAGTTTCAATCAAATGTCCCATTTATAAGGATAAATGAGTTTTTGTAGCACCCATCTTCTTCGGAAATCAGATTCTTAGAAAAGGGGGAAAGGAAAAACAAAGTTGCCTAATTTGTGGGTTTACTTTGTTCTGGTCATCCATCGTATATAATGTGGGGAATGGAAAAGCTGGCTTTTGTTCATTGTGGAGGCTAATAAATGAACCAAATTCAAAATTCAAAATCGGGCTTCCAGGTGCACATGTTTCGGTAGAGGACTATTTTATTCAAACTTTGATGGCTTTAGGTTCCGTCGTTTGTTTCAAAGAACATACATATATACATGTAGATTCTTCTTTCATTAATTTATATAAAAATAACTTAGGGCGATAAAATTTGATGGCATGAATTTGAAAAGAAACATGCGTTTGTAGTGAACCAATGCTAAACATTATTTTGAAACTAATAGCACCTTTTGGGCATTAAAAAACTACATCTTTAGGGCCTTTTTCAAAATGTATTAGGTATGTTTTCAAATTAACACGTCTTATAATAAATAATTAACTTTAGGCAGAAATTTTATTCATTAATTCTTAGATAATAAGAATGAAAATTATAGCAATTTTGCCCTATGAGCCGAAATGTTAGTCTGTCCCTCATAGTTGGCGCTGAGATATGTGCATTTTATAGGCTTTATGTACCTGACTTATGGCGTTCGACTGCGTGCCGAATTTCGACATCTATTTTTAACTTACTTCCTAATAAGCTGTTAAGTTAAAATTTTGCATACACACTAATATACGCACTTATACGCATGAGATAATAATGCATTGTGCTAAAGCGATGTTTCGCAAAGTGTGATTTAGATTTTTTATTTAATGTTTAAATGGTTTTCTTCCTGCGTTTAACGAAAGAACTAAGCACATTGGAATTTCATTGTTTGCACATAGTCGAAAACAACGGAAAAAAATCTTTTAAATGAATTTTGTGGGAAAATTGCAAACCATTATCTGAAAGCCACTATGAAATATGTCATTATTTGAAAGCTATTGGAAGCCCTTTTGTTTTTATTTATATATTACCGCTGAACAGGCTTCTGACCTAAGGTGTATACCAAATAGAATAGTACTTGCTCAGCGGAAGATCAAGAACAATCCAACAACCGCCACCACAGGGCAGGGCTTACAGATCTAACGATACGTTTTTATAACAAAATCAGAGAGTATATAGAGTAACAGTAACACTTGAACAATGACAACTTGAATGACAACTTGACAATGACAACATAAAGAATGACAACTTGACAATGACAACATAAAGAATGACAACTTGAATTTATATGCTACATAAAATTCTGAGCTATAAATAGATTAATATAATACAAAATCTGCTGTGTACACCACATAACTTCTTTGTACGGAATATTAAAATATTAAATGATACGCATTTTTTCTTGCATTTCATTTAAACACTCTGGCGCTTGGTTCACGTAACAGCGTTACATCTCATTTGTTATAAATCAGAATGCGCAAAACATTATATCATCTGAAGGATTATATAACTGTTTCCACACGTTCTATTCAATTGCTGTTATAAAACTAAAACGATGTATATAAAAAAATTTTTTTTCAGACGATTCAGTATTTCTCATTCAAGTAATTCAGTTCTCACTTCGCGCATAACACATAAAAAATCAAAGTATCTATATTAAAAATGAGGAAGTAAATCTTAAGCACTTATTTCGTCGAATAAATTCCAGAATGGATTAAGCATGATTTAATTCGCGAAAATAAAAGAAGGCGTTATTTTTGTTGTTGCGAATCTTAGTTTCTAGATAAACAAATCCACTATTCTGCTAAGTTCCAAATGTATACAAATATGGCTGCTATTGCCACAAAAATTAGGCTTAGTTGAATTTAAACAACTTTTAAATTATTGATAGTTCTACAACTATAACATTCAGGCTAACTAAAGGCATGAAAACCGTAACCGGAAAATTAGAACAACATAATTCAATCGTTTTTAAAGCAGAAAATGCGCAATTTACAAACATGTAAAAATTATATACATATATTTATATACTTTGGGGGAGCCGATTGCAACCAAAATAGGAGGGGCACAACTATATGTTATAGCAATCCTATGTATAAAATTTCAACGTTCTGAAATTACTCTTTTTTGAGTTATGCGAGATACATACATACATACGTGTCACGAAAAGTTCTCTTCAGAATCCATTTTAAATCAATTTTATGACTTTTTTGGGGGAAAAAGGAGTTCTTTGTACTGTCCTTACGAACAGATGTCACCCAAAGCATTGTTAAATTGCATTCGATAGCGGTCAAAATAGATATTTTCGTTGAAATATGAGACCCTAAATTTTTCGCGATTACAATACTTCCTTTTTACTTCGTACAAGGAAGTAAAAATTGGAAGCCATTATTTGAAAACCATTAGAAATGAACGCCTTTATCTTTTTTGAGATTTGTTTAATTTTCTTTA
Source organism: Stegodyphus mimosarum (assembly GCA_000611955.2). Lineage (NCBI taxonomy): Eukaryota > Metazoa > Arthropoda > Arachnida > Araneae > Eresidae > Stegodyphus > Stegodyphus mimosarum. Next base: position 236,708 of record KK121358.1, on the reverse strand, counting down.
AAAAACAATGTCTTTATTATTCGCAATAAAATTATAAATGAATTGTTTCAATTGTATTATTTAATCTATTATTCTGATTAAACTATGTGATAAATTATTTTTCTATTTTTAATGCAGTAAATATCATATCCATTTTAATTACTGTCACATAATAATTATCATGTCTATTTTAGTTTTATTGCACAAGAAACCTTTTTTAAATTGCAGCTTATGATTCATATGACATAAATATGTTACTCATGTTCCTCCTTGCCGAACCAGTTTGGTGCACCCAAACAAAAAGCTTTTTTAATTTAGACATATTTCTGCTTGGTCTCGTGATATGTGTTATGAGAAAATTTTAAAATCAGATTAGGCGAATTTTCTTTTAAAGTCATTTCTCTAGTGGAGAAACTTTTGAAATTGAAATAAGCGAATTATATTTAAAGGTTTTAATGAAACACAAAAATTTATTGTTTTCATAAATTTATGTCTATGAAATGCGTAACCGCAAAAAATGCACGAATGATTATCAATGGAAAGAAAATCAAAAGGAGACAGGAAACAAGAAGCTGTTAAGGAATTTAGGAAATTAAATAAATTACTGTTAGCAGTTAAATCTAATAAGAGCAAAAGAAAATGAACGCAGAATAAATCCAAGCCATACTTTCTAGTTGAACCGATAATGAAAAAGGAAAATCAGACATTTGTGGAACCTAAATCATCAATTTCCTGTGATCAATTCAAAACAACAATCAATGAATACGAAAATGTATTATGATAAAGTTCCAGGTAAATGGGTTGTAAATGTTTTCTGTATCGGTTATTCTGGAGTTCATAGATTCGTCCAAAATAAGGAAAATAATTTTCGTAAATGTAAAAGAATTTATCCTGATCAAAAGTTATATTTAAGTTGCGAGTTATTTACTTGAAAATTAACAAATGAGGAAAAATTCCAACGAAACTCAGAAAGAGTTGGCAATTGTTTTGTAGAGTATATGGATTATTTTGGAAGAAAAGTAATTGCAGTTACAGGATTTCAACAAGTGAAAGAATTTAATATCTAGGCTAATCAAAATGAGAAGTGCTCACAGTTTCAAAAATTTTGTACGCTAAATTTAAATTATTGTACCAATATTATATACAATTCTGGCCGGTTATTAGAAATACTTCGGTTGGAAATATATTTTAGTTTATTAAGCGGCTGAATTTCATTAGCGGCTATTTCAGTATTCCAAATTACGATCAATTTTGAACTTGTTTAGTAATATAGCAACTGACAATAATCTAATAATTAATTAATACCTAAATTGGTAATTAAGAATTGATGTAAAATCAGGCTATATGAGAAATTTGGGAAGCTACTTATTTATTTATTTTTTTTTTAGTAAAAGTTTTATAAATGCATGCCGGACGAAATTTTAAACTTTTAAAGAAGTGATCTATCTGTATTTACTTCGCGTTGCTTGTCTACAGTCTTTTAGCTGTATTTTCAAGTTCGTAAAACTATTAGTAGCTTTTCGGATCTCCAACTTTCAATTTAAGATTTCTTCTTAGAGTCTGTAGAGCTTTCTCGATTTAGCTGAGGTTGGCACGCAGTCACTTTCTTTCGCATCACTTTCACTGTCAATTACAGTTTATGCAGCCGTTTTAACAGTTTACCTTTTATTGACTATAATATCATAATCAATGTTTCTCATGTGATCTCAATATTGTATTTTATTGACAATAATATCATAGTCAATGTTTTCACCTGGTCTATCAATATTATCACCAGTTGAAATGTATTCTATAAAAGAATCTTCATAACTTCCCTCACCGATATCCGAAACATTAGAAATGGTTCGCAATTTCTCTGTGGCCTCTCAAATAAAAGCCACTTTTTTTAAGGTAATTTGTAACTGTGTTTTAAGAGAATGCTTCCCGTGCGTTAACTGTAATATACATAGCCTCTAGCAAAGATATCGACTTAGTTATGTCATTCGAAGTGATATTTTCCCACATCATTTTCACGCGATTCGATTTCGTTTATCTTCTTGAACGACATCTTTTCTGTAATTACATTTGAAAGCCTTTATAATACCCTGGTCTAATCTGAGTGATAAAAGTATTATTCGTGGGAAAAACACTAATTTAATACTTTTCATATCGCTAATTAGAGGGGTGTGTAGCACAGTTATCTACCAGTTGAGCTATTTTTCCCTTTTTCAAGCCTCTGTACCGTTTCTAAAAGAAAATCAGTAAAAATATTGCTTGTCATACATTTTTTTTGATTCTTAGCTCCCTTAAACATCTAGGTTTCTGCTCTTTTCGATAATACTGGCGTCTCTTCAATTGTTGCGCCCATATTGCAAGTTAAAAACACTGTAACTCGTTCTTTCAATTTCTTAAAACCAGTTGCTGTTTCACTTTCAAACACTGATGATTCTGTTAAAGTCCAGTTTTATCTGTTTTAAAAATTTCGTGAGTCTCGTATTCTTTTAGAGTAGATCCGGCTGGGTAATCCAGTTCTCAGCCGGTTTAGATCTGCCCCTTGCTTTTCACCATGTAGTTTCCGTAAACAGTGCTATTTCTCTCTTTCATTTTGTGAGCCATCCATCACAGCTTAGTCACAGTCACCTGGCATAACCACATTCATTACTGTCTTCCAGTATTTTAGCGAAGTATGCAGTTTCTTGTGAAAGGAGGTCTAGAAATCGGAACATGCTTTAGTCTCATAGTTTAAAACCCTTCAAAAAAATCAATTTTCAACGTCTCTCAATTTCTACATCTTTCGCGCTTCCTTGAGACATTTTCATTTTTTACTAATTCTTTATGAATTTAATTTCACTCTTTAAATAAATATCAAAATGCTGTTTGGCAAATTTTCATTTTAAATGATGCTTCTGTTTAGCTGCATCTACCAGCAAATTATCCTATTCGTTCAGGCTTTATCTTTCAGCAAATTATCCTATTCGTTTATCTTTCAGCAAATTATCCTATTCGTTCAGGCTTAAATCCTTTCATTTAGGCATTTTCGACATCTTACAAGACATGCAGAAAGCAAATGCAAAATCTTTTTTCCTGTGATTTGTTCAAATCCGAAACTCCTGTTTTTGACCAGCTGGCAGATTTCACTTTGTCTGTCAAGTCGACGTGTCACTTCATGATTATTACAGACATAATCAATGCTATCCTTTCTTTTTTCTTCAGCCCACAACAACCACTACACTTTCCCAATCAAAGAATGATAACGTATGATAATGCAAGGAAGCATTTCATGATGTTATTTGAGAACACCCTGAAAACTTAATGCTTGTATGCTATTCCGACCTTGTGAGCTAGTGTTCGAGAAAGGGAACCAGTGCTCCTTCAACCACTACCTTTTCTTTAATCCTGGGAAACGGTCACTCATTTACAATCAACGAACTTATTTCCAATGCCTATAGAGAACTGCTTTTGCTAATCTTAAGATAAAGGAATGGTATCGCTCTCAGCTCTAGTCCAGAAAATGAGATTTACAATCATAAACATAAACACCAGAGAAAGAGCCCTTGCCTTGGAAGACTTGTTGTTAACCTTTCAAAGTTTAGAACTCAATCTTCAGAGACCACCTGAGGGGGCGCCACTTCCCCCGGTCGATGCAGAGGGATTTAGAAACCCAATGAAAAATTCATTGATGGAGAAAAAAGACGGGCGACCTCACGAAGAGATCCACTGGGCCGCAACTCAATCATCAAGTACTGAAACACGAGACGTTTTTCCTGTAAGCGGGGTACCACTCCCTCTCACAGTACTAGGAACAAAGAGAAATTTAGTCAAACATCGCCGTCTCTCTGCACTGACCAAGGGGTGTCCATCCCACCTCGGAAGGCTCTCGATATCTGACCATGTAACATCCCCACAACCAAACTCACAGACAAGACAGTACCAGTACGGTCCCTGCCAAGCCTGAGCCAACCACCGAATAAACGATGGTTCTAGTCTGTGAAAACTGCTTATTTACCCAAAGAATCGAAGTTGCCTAGACACAAGTCCAGCCAGTTGTCTGGAAGAGCCTTGGGTCTCCTCTTACAAATGGTTGGTTCCGGAAATTTCACCCGCTCGATCCCAAGGGATCTTGTTTCCTACCGCCAGCAGTCGGTTCCGGATACTTGTCCTCAGATACGGGCGCCCCCTGCCAAGATTTACAAACAGTATCTGACAGGGACTATGGGATTAAGTAAGGGTATCCAACACACCCAGGATGTCTTGGTTCTAACTACGCTGGCCATATTGTTTGTTAAATTCATTTTATTGAAGCATTGCGTAACTGAAAGATAAATAAATGAACTACTGTGAACTTTTATGGCCACAAATAGTTTGTATTGAGTTTGAAGAATCAATCTTTGGCCAGTTTGAGTTTTATAAACGGCGGACATGAGTTGAATAAATTGCGGTTTTTCTATTGATTAATGGGTGTTTGTTTTGTTTCCTGGAAATTTGAACGGAATAAGCGGCTTAGTTTATTAATCAGTGAGTTCAATAAGCGGCGGGTACTGTATTATGTTTTTCAACGTCCATTTTCAAAATAATCATGTACATAAATAAATATAATCAAAGAGAAGAAAGAGGATTTTGATTTATAAGCTGCAATTTTTATGCAGAAGAAACATCCAAATCGTTATTCTAACTCCAATAATTCTCATCCGTTAAATGTTACATACAATTTTAAAGCATTTCAATGAAAAAATTATAATTGCGTTTATGCTTGACTTCAGTCAGTTTCAAAAGCCCAAAGCTGTAAGTAAACTCACTTGTGTCATGAGTGGCTGACCTGCATGACTTCAGAAAATAGTTTGCATACACAAGTACATGCAAAATAGTGGGTTGTAGCTAAGCCAGCCTAAGTCTATGGGTATAGGGCACTTGTTAATTTGAGCCCACTATCCCAAGGCATTATGGATTTCCTGGTTTATTAAAAGTTAAAGTGAGAATAATTTGGTATATTTTGTTATGAACCTGCTGCGATTAAATATCTCCTAAATATCTTCACGGAAGAAAGCTTTATATGATTGCTTGAAAAGTTTGCTAAGTAAACGAATATTAGTATAAAAATTCTATGGATCAAGAATGTAGCCAACTCTATTAATAAAATATTAATATATAGGGTATTTCTCCCCCTTTCTTACGGTCAGCACACTCGGCGCGTATTCTAGAAGTTCGAGGTTGGAGTCTAGGCAAAGGCATTGCTCAATTTTCATAACTCATGCTTCGAAAAAAAAAATCCTAATGACCTTACAGTGGCGCTTGAACTAAAATAGGTGGTGGATGATGATTCTCCACCCCCCAGGATTTGGTGATTGAATGCCCTAATCCCCACTCGCCCTCTAGAAGGGGGAGTATATAAGTTATTTCTCCCGCCTTCTTAACATGCATTCGTGGTGTAATGGTGAGCACACTCGGCGCGCATTCGAAAGGTCCGAGGTTCGAGTCCCGGCGAAAGCATTGCTTATTTTCCATGACTCCTGCTTCAAAAAAGAAATCCTGATGAGTCTACAAATTGAGTCATGCTTTATAGGGTAAACAAATATGAAATGAAGCAGAGTACCAAAGTTTTGTGCAAAATACAGTTTTTGCAGTCTCTTGGATAGTATACCTATGCAGCGTTTGATACATAACGAATTAAATGCATTACATTTCAACAAGAAATATAAGGTGTGTCTATAAAATAAACTGAACATTTCTTACAAATAAAAAAATTACTAGCCTTCAAATAAATTTATCTCTTGCAAAATAATTGTTAGAGAAGTCCACACCAGTGTTGCAGAAAATTTTCGACTAAAGTAACAAAAGAAGACGAAAAAAGTCACAAAAATTGCAAATGAAGTCAGAGATCATGTGATTTTTGTGACGTCATGGTTACGCATGCTACATGACCTTTGACGTCATCACAAATTTACCGTATATTGGTTCCATAGGTTACAAACTGTATTCGAACGTTAGTCTTTTTAATTACGTATTTTAACTTTAACGAAAATTTTAAAATTATATTGCTCATTTTCAATTATTTAAATATCCATTTCTTAATTAATTCATATTTCATTTAGGTTTCTATTTTAAAATTAATTTGCGGATATCCATTCTTAAGAGATTCCTCACGTTTAGCTCTTTTGTACTAAACTTTTTGAGTTGGCAGTTAATCTTTTCAATTCTTTTTTTTTCTCCTTAATTGTGAACCTTTTAATTGAAGAATGCTTTTCAGTGAGTTTTCCATTCTGTGTGGTGGATCTGTTTCAGATTCTGATTACTTAAGAAAGCCTTGTTCCTTCACTCTTAAATTTATTTGTGTTGTTATTTAGAAAAATGACGTTGCTTGGATTTTTAAGTCATTTCCATTGCTTAGTTGTTAGCAAATTTATAATAAAGAGTATGAATTTTATTTCTTTCTCTGTTTGGGTACCCAAAATATGGCGCGCGAGCTGCAAGTTCTTTGGTTCAATTCAATATTACCATAGAACTGGGGGGGGACTGATTGAAAAACAAAACACACGGGGTACGATGGAGGGTGGTGAGAGACCTCGAAGATTTTTTTTTTCTTTCTGTACACTTTTTTCACTTCCCTTATGTAAATCAGATTGCCAGATGCCAATTTCTATTTAAGCCTAAATAAACTACTTCTTTTTTTTAATATCATTTACTTTTAATTCCTATATTATTTTAACATAAAAGCATTTTATGATATATTAAAAAAATCTTTGATGTCGCAAAAAGTAGCATAAAAAAAGTTGGATGTCGCAAAAATTTCGCAAAATCGCAAATACTAAAATTTTAGTAGCACAAGTTTGTCAAAAGTCGCAAATTTGCGAAAAATCGCACGATCTGGCAACACTGGTCAACACAGTTTCTGCAACGTTTTTTCAGGTAATCGAAATAATGTTTATAGATGTTGGAACTAATCGTTCACAAAGTACGCGTAGCATTTGATTTAATATCCGGGACATTTATAAATCTCTGTCCTTTCATGGCCATATTAAGCTTCGGGAAATGGGAAAAAAATCACCCGGGGATAAGTCGCTGATGTATCAATGGAATTGATTTAATACTGATTTAATATTCATTTACGTCACTACATAGTGTCTAGCATTATCGTATAAAATAAACCATTGAGCAGAATCAAAAAGTTCCTTCCTAACTCGCCTTATCTTGTTTCTTAATCGATAAGCACCTCCTTGTAAAAATGCTTGTAAAAATTGGTTAATTGATTGATTTCCAGAGACAAACTCTTGGTCTTTATAATCAAAAAAACGTAATCAGAATCACCTTAAACTTTGATTTGGACACCCTTCATGTTCAAAGCTTTGGCCTTTACATTTAAAGCAATTGTACTACTCATATACTTGTGTTCTTGATGTTCCAACTCGAAGCAATTCTCTGACGTTTTGATAAGCTAACGACAAAATAACCAGTTTAAACTAGCTTTGATAAGGGTTGTGATGTAATTCTTTCAATTCGTTTGGTCTTTTAAAATTTTACCTGTTACTTAATGGGCGCAACTTGCTTATTGATCGATTTCAGTTGCATGATTAATGCACAGCAATTTTGGAACAAAACTGTTGACACAAGAGCAAAAATTTTAGTAAGTAAACTGTATGTCCAGACAGTAAAAATTCAAAAGGTAAAAAAGGTTATTTTTAACTAGGTTAAATTTACTTGAAGCATATTTTGACCTTTCAATTCCCTTCTATTTCATACTTTGCCCCAAAAGGAAAAGGTAGATTATAAACATATTTTCGAGGTTTTAATTAAAGTTCATAAAAGAACAACTGCTGATGAATTTTAATTTAAATATGGTTATTTATATTGGGTACTTGTTACATATCATTAACTCCAAGATTATTTTTGCTTCGTGAATTGGGACTATGAGCCAGGTACTTTAAGAAAATCCTCCACGAAGGCATGTTTCCTATTAGACCCATAATCTCAGTATGCTTTTCCATAATCAGCTCATCTAGTTAAATCAATTAGCTTCACATGACATTCAAAAAGCATATTAGTTAATAACTTTCTAAGTTTTTTCATTCGCAAGAAACGCAAACTATCGCAAGAAAATCAAGTATCGCAAGTAACACTGTAGAGACAGGAGGTTATTTCGAAGTAGGAAGACGTGGAAAATAAGTAATGTCCTCGCCGGGACTAGAACCTCGGACCTCTCGAATACACGCCGAGCGTGCTGGCAATTATACTACGAAGTCGGAAGAAATGCCTTATATACTCCCTCTTTTAAAGGGGACTGGGGATTACGGGACGCAGTCGCCAAATCCTGGTGATGGAGAATTATCATCCACCACCTTTTTGTCCCTGTTCGGGCGCCACTTTAGAGACATTAGGTTATTTCGAAGTAGAACGACGTGAAAATTAAGCAATGCCGTCACTGGGACTCGAACCTCGAACCTCTCGAATACGCAGATTGTGCTGGCCATTACACCACACACGAAGGCATGTGCTAAGAAGACGGACAAATACCATATAACACAAAGAATCACAAAAAAGAAAAAAAAATACAGTGTTGTTTTGAGCAGACTTTTGTGTTTCTGTTGAGAAGCATATTTTAATATACTTATATATTCTTAACAATGAATGATCGCGAGTAACACAAGTTTAAGTGATGCAAAATGTCAGAGAGAATAAAAAAATATATCATCGTGTTGAACAGAATTTCGTGTTTCTGTTAAGAAAATATTTTACTATGCTTATGTGTTCTCATGAATGCATGAATGTGATAATGATTTCTTAAAAGATCATAAATTGATACGAATACATTTCAAACATAAACGTTTAAAAGCAATGGAAAATTTGTAAAGTTTAATAGTTAAAATTTCTCACATTAAGAGTCGTTCATATTTCTTATCACGGATAATTTATGCTATAAAATCGAAGTATCTAAGAAGTAATTGTAGTTATGCAAAAACACTTCATTTTTTCCGATATAAATAATATATCAAATTTTATAAGGCGGTGGTATTGTGGCTTTCATTTCACTTAAAAATATATATTTAAAGTTTGATTTTGAACAAGGGTTGCTCAACTGAATTTGAGACACTATTCTGAGAGAATGTCTAATTAATTTAGAATATATATAATCACCAACTAGTTTAGGTAACAGAAACGGTATTAAGAGATTAATAAATGAGCATTTACATAAAAAATAAAATCGCAGTGTGAACTGTTATTCCATAACTTCGAATACACAATTCATAACATTCATAACTTTAATGCGAATAACTGATAAAATACAAAAATGTTAAATGCCGGCATTTACAGGAAGAAATGTTTTAAAAAATCATGTTCATATGAATACCATGAATGAAACCAAATTTAGGTAAATAATGATTTTTGCTTTGGAAGTATTGTAATCACGAAAACATTTGGGTATCGTATTTCAACGAAAATATCCATTTTGACCGCTATCGAATGCAATTTAACGATATTTTTGCGTGACATCTGTACGTAAGGGCAAAATAAACGACTGTTTTTTCCCCAAAAAATTATAAAACTGATTTAAAATGGATTCTGAAGAGATTTGTTTCGTATCGTCTGTACATACGTACGTATATATTTCGCATAACTCAAAAACGAATAGCCTCAGAACGTTACAAGTTTGCATATAGGACTGCTATAACATGTCGATGTGCACGTCCTATTTTTGTTGCAATCGGCCGCGCCAAAAATACGTATATCGACTTTGTTACTCGGCTCAGTGAGCTCAGTTTCTTTATTCTTATATGTTCGTAAATTGTGCACTTTTTGATTTAAAAATGATGGAATTATGTCGTTCTTATCTACCGGTTAAGAGTTTTATGCATTTATTAAATTTGCATGGAATATTTGTAGAGTTATCAATAATTTAAAAGTTGTTTAAGTGCGACTAAGCCTAATTTTTGCTTTCTATAACAGCCATATTTGTTTACATTTGAAGCTTAGCAGAACAGTGGATTTGTTGCCAATCTAGAAAAACTAATCTTCGCAACAACAACGTTAACGTCTTCTTTTATTATTGCGAATTAAATCATGCTTAATTTATTCTGGATTAAGCATGATTAGTCATAATCCACAACAAATCGCTGCATCTTTACCCTAAAAATTACATTTTTAGGTTCATTCGATAACGATTTTAGATTTCGTTTACGGAAATATATTAAAAATCATCTGAGTGGAGGTCCATCAACGCCAGATATTCTCTCCCAAAAGAGAAAGTTCTTGATGTCATGCATCGCTGGACATCGAAAGCATAAATCTTCTGTACCGCTGCAGGGAGAAAGACACAAGTGACACCCAAACTGGGTTATTGTTTTATGACGTCCAACTCGGAACAAAACCCATTTCCAGCTGGTCTTCCCCGTCGGAACTCTCACGGAAAATTTAGAAAACTATGAAATAATCATTTTTTACGGTCTGCCAATTTATGATGTTCAGATTTCTTGTAAGAGGAAACGACTAATTGGCCTCAACAAGAGAAATCGTGGTTTTTTGGGATGGCGAGTTTTCAGTTCCTACTTCCCTTTGGTCTCGCCTTGGCGATTCCAGGACTTTCCTCAGAAGCATGGCTACCGTAATATTGTTGTTTTCTTCTCTCCCATTACCTCATCTTTATTCCGAATTGCTTTTTATGCATCGAAGTGAATGTGAATGAAGCATATATTTCTGGAAACACATTTGTAGTAACGGTTACTAAATGTCACGCTATGGTTCGCTCTGATTCTTCCGTCCCTGCACAGGCCAGAAATTGTTCTCGAGAAGATGATTTATGCTGACAACAACGGCATTTTCCTTAAACGAAAAATGCATGTTGAAAGCTTATTAATGCCGTACAGAAATCAAAAGTTATCCATCTGTTTGTTCGTTTAATATTTTCACCATATACAAAATTAAATATTTATTTTACAAAAGTGATTTTTATTCTCTTCTCACTATCATAATGTATTTATAATTAACTATGCGTGTTATTTCTAGAAAACAAAGAAGTATAAGATGCAGAATTCATGATGGCAATAGTCACTTAATGTTTATTCCGAGAGAAATTACTGTTAATTTCTATTGGTTATAGCATATGAAAGTTAATGTATTGTAGAGTCTCACTCCCTTTAGGTAGTATACGCTAAGTCAAAACTCTAAAAGACTTGAAAAGTTATCGCTATGTTTAAATAAACAAAAACGTATAAAGGGTGTAAAGGATCGTTTTATTCAGAATTCAAATTTGAACAGGAGGCACTTCTTCTGCTTACAAAACTAGCCAGAATTTATTGTCTAGCTCTAAAAAGTAAGGAATTCAAATTTAAACTAAAGCTAAGTCGTAAATTAGCCAAAGGTTTCACAAAAACAATTAGAGCAGAAGTTAGTTCAAACCTACATCGGTCTGACAAGCACTATTGAGAAGAATTAAGCAACTCGGAGACAGAATGCTATCGTAGAAATTCAACTAATTAACGTGGCCTTCAGCAGGTGGAACAAGCTCTGACTAAACAATCTAAAGTCTCTCTTTGAATACTATCTCTTTTTACTTCACTTAAACACGCGCAAACTAAAATGTGCATTCTGGTCGGAAAACGGAGAAAGCGAAATGACTGTATGGATATCGAATTTAAAATAACTGGTTAATTTAAATAAATACCTTACATTACTAAGTAATATATTTCAGCCTGTTTATTTGTTAAAACAGAGAAATGTGAGAGTTATCTGCCTGAGGAACGTTCATGGAAGGCTTTCTAAGGGAAACGGCTTCATATTCGTATTACACGGCTAGTGCAGGGATGTAAAGAGAGGTACGTATGTCTTCAGGAAGGCTTTCTAAAGGAAACTGGCTCATAATTATGCTTCACGTTTAGTTAAATGGGGGATTTCATGAGAAGAATCATGAGATTTCACGTACCGTAATATAAAATACCTCACAGGCAGTGCAATACATCATGTGCATACATTCATGTACAATTCAATACACCACATACAGTACATACACACATTCACATACAAAAAATGCATCGCAGACAATGCGTACATACATCCATATACAATACATCATATACAATGCATACATATATTCAAATTCACATGCAATGCAATACATTACGCATAATACATGCATACATTCACATACACTACGTTCGTCAATATTCGATTCTGGGTCGATCTTCCAATTTTCAGCGATCTTTCTCATTCTGCTGTTCATCGGCCACAACTTTAATCGAAACGTACAATAAGGCGAAGAAACAGTTGGAGTTAACAGACAGAAAATTAACTTCACATCTTTTTAGAACAGAAATATTCTTTTATTAGATTACAGTATTATATATAGCGTATCCTACAGTATTTATTTGTCTACAACAAGCACGAATTTATTGTAGAATGTTAACGCTTGAAGAGGAGATTCATACAATTTAATACTTTGAGTACTGCGTAAAAATAAAGCAATGCTCAAAGAAGTGTGGGTACATATGAATCTAGGTAACATTTAAGCACAAACATTTAATTATTAATTTCGATTTTAATTTCTTTTGCTCTGCTTCGTAGATGTCGACATTTGTAAAAATTTTTCTGAAGAAAATAATTTAAAAAATTAAGCAACAAGTAATCAAATGAAATTATGTTAATGATCATAATTGTTTCCAATTTCCTCTTGCAAAGTTGTTGAAAAAGTACTGTACATTTACTTTGCAGCACATTAAACAGTTGTTATAAAAGTTGACATACTTCCATGTAAAAACACAAAAAATAAATGTAAGCCTTAAATTATTTTCTTTTAATCACATTTTATTTATTTATTTATTCATTCGAATGGTCGGACACTTTCTCGTTAATCACTCTTCTGGAATGCCCGATCTCATTTTTCATTTAGTTATTCCATCACGTTCCTAGGGAGCACTGCAAGGAACGATAGGTATTACGCCTATGGAGAAGGCGGAAAGTACAGCCAAACTCATACACGGTTCGAATTAACAATGAATATCCACCGAGCCCTGACTGTCACATTTTATTCGATAATATACGTTAAAAGTTCATTGTAAAGTATGTAGATAGCTATTACATGGTATAGTTTTCATATTGTTATTATTCATAAAAATATTTAAGTAAGCTTATTCATACGCGTTATTCCCCCTGCGGATAAGCTAAAAATTGGGTTTCGAATTTGTAAACTGAATTCACTGAATTGTGAACTGAATTACATCTCAATCTTACATGTTACAATTTTCAAAAACTTGGATGTTACGCTTTATCTGATAAGTTCTTTTATTTACAAGAAGACTCTCATATCTAGTGTTGCGATACCTTCATTATTTTTAGGACAATACTGAGCATCTTTTATATTAAAATGACTGGAAGCTGTAAGTGAAGGGACCAGGAGAAGGTCGTAGGCGTCCAACAAGACAGGTATTTAACAGTAACGACTAAAAGGAACCGCAATATGAATGTTGCCTTTCCACAACAGAGTTGCTGTCATCTTCAACTCAAGCAGTTTGACTTATAATGTCACAGAGCTGCGCTAGAATGTGGGCATAAGATCACCTCGGATGGAAAAGAAAAGGAATGGAGCAAAGTTCTCAAACGAATCCCACTTTCGTATACAACTTGCCAACATACAGTTTATAACTTGGAGAAAATGCGGTGCTCAGAATTAGCTTGTACTTGTGTACGAAAGTGTCTTATTTGAGAAGGTGAAATGATAGCTTGGCCAAAATCTTTCTTAATGGCTGGACCAACTTGTACATCATCAGAGATGGAACCCCTATAGCTAGGCGATATAGGAAGGAAATCCTTAAACCTTTGCAGCTGTTTACGTTGCAACAGTAGGGGAGGAATTTCTCATGCATGATAACGATTTCCATTCAACAAAAGAGTACTTCGGATGAACTTGGGCAGCATGATTACTTGCCATAAATCAATCAAAAGTGTCTGGGATATTTTAGTAAGGAGGGTTACTCGTCATTTTTGACTCCTAGAATCAGTTCAGGAGCTGGAACATCTTCTATAGGAATGAGAGGAAATACCTCAGTTCCTCTTCACATAGTCTCTCCTTTATGAATGTGCAAAAGCTTTTCCGGTTAGAGGCCGCCATGCTTTTTATTAAAACTCGTTCTTATACGAGAAATTGTATTTTTTGCCCGTATATGTGACATGTACAAAATATGCACTTTTTACATTCTGACAGAAACGAGAACAAAATTTAACTATTCCTTGTTCCATCAGTAATTTCACCCTATAGCGTCAATATAGGCGTCATAACCTTCACTATAGCCAAATGTAATTAATCAATGTATGGGTGTAAACTCCAGCTCTTATTGTTTATCAATTCAAGCAAGTGGTCCTAAAATCTTGCCATGTGGTACCCCACACCAGACATTCCCTTTCGAGCTGTCTCTCTTCGGTTTCTTTGCGACAGAGGATTTTCAGATCCCCAAATCCCTACATACCTGCATATTAAACAGAAAACAATTTTTGCATAAAATACTTTGATACATGTGTAAATAACACCACACAAATTTAAAGCCTTTCTTCTCACAGAGTGCTCACAATAACAGCTGAAGTTCTATAGGGACATTGTTGACACCTTGTATATATTATGGATATAAACTGGTTAGGACTGTTTATAATGCATTGTTTCAGGAAAAGTTTAAATTTGGCGTTTCAGAATCGCTATACCTGGTAATTGGCGAAAATTAAGGGTGAACATATTTATTGTCAAATATAATCAATATTCATACATATCACTCATAATCTGAGTATGCACTTACATTCATCACTAGCTGCGTAATTTAGATTTAATATTGATTTATATATCCTAAAATGTTACTTAAATTTCTTAAATGTCTTATGAGTCTTTAGCGATAGGATAAATTATATATTTCAGCTGAGACTGTAAAATAAAAAATGCAGAAAAAACACTTTATGCTATTTTGAACGATAACATAAATGGTTGTTAGATAATTTCACTAAGACAAAATAAAGAATAAACACGAAGTTTTAATATGGATCAATAATTTAATGAATATCTGTACAGAATCACACCATATATACAATTATGGTCTTATTTACATAGACACAATGGGCGGTGACAGAGATAGAGATTATGATTACCACCAGTCATCCATACCTTGCATACCATGCATCATACCCATACCATGCGGTTCTTTGACCGGAACAGGTATGAAGACTGGTTCAACATGTTGTTGGGATCCACCTGAAATGATAAATAAGAAATTTTAGTTTAAAATTAGTAAAACTTGAAAAGCATTTAAATAAACTTCTAACGAATTATTGAGAAAGTCAAACCAGCGAAAGTAAAGTATTATTTATTAAACGAAAAAAAAAATTCCAAGACATTGAAAGCTAATTTTTAATCCTTCACTTATCTGGAAGATTTATCAATAGATGATCTCGCGCGAAACCTCAAGACGTTTATCTAAATGTCAACGAATTTTCTTCAGGAAGTGCAGCATAAAAAGAACCGTTTTTAAGCAAAAACAGATCGCTTACTAAGAACATACTACTTGCTCTATTTAGATTTCTTAGAATGCAATTTAGGGGTTGTGTGATGTTTTTAAAGATAAAACGATAAATAGTTCCTCGTTGGCAAATATTTATTACTTTAAGGAACAGCGCCATTTTAATCTTTAAGCCACATTGCTTTCTAAACATTTAAAGCTAAAAATCTCTTGAAAGATCAGCCGTTTGATAAAATATTGATATAGAGGACTAATAATAGTGAGTCTCCCAAAAATCTGCAACTACAGCTAACCGCATGCATTTGAAATAGATAGCTTATTAGCAGCAACAAAGTTTCTCGAGAATTTTGTTTTAAAACTTCACGATTTCCATATTTACAAGAAGTTATCACGCAAGCAGCAAAATCGGGAAAATTATTTAGTTTCACAAAAGGAACTATTCCATATTTTCCATAGTATAATAAAGCTAGATTTAAGCTGCACTATAGTCAATTTTTGTATAGCATTGGGTTATATTCACGTTGAAAAGCAAGCAAATTGGTTTGTGCAGAGAAAAGTAAACAATGATGGAAGGTTCTCACTTTTAGCTTAAAGAGTTAGTTAACTATAACTGATCCCTATATATAACTGTATCCAGGCGTTATAAGTACCTTTAACCGTACACATCTTCCAGTAATTTCGAAAAATGGCAGGTACTAGAGATTCCTTGGCACCCGGGGAAAATCTGTATAAGACAGGAGAGAGCATCAACTCTCAGTTTTTTTAGCTCAGAGTAACTTCTGAGTATTGAGAGTTCTCTAAGCTAACTTCGATTTTTAGATGAGTTATGCATTGCGTTCGTTGTGTTTAGCGTTCTTAGTAGTTTGAAGTTGGAACTACTGATTGTGCTCCGTTATTCTGAAAAGAGCTGTATGAGCACTTTTGTAGAAAGTTCCAAAACTGTAAAGAGTTTCCTTTGGAAAAATAAGTTCTATCAAGCTACCATCAGTTCTGTGTGCCTTCAGTCCATTATGAACCCGTACTCACGCAACCGTGCGTACAATTATATGGATTTATCATTGAAAACTTATCTCTTTTTATTAAATAACAGTAAGTAACTTCTGCTTAAATAAAGATTTTTTTATTCTTAATATAATCAGTATTTAAATAAAACAGAAACTAAACAAAATACCAGAAGTTAAAAATCAGAGGGAGAACAAAGTTGAAGAATCAGAGTAAGTTCACGAATAACATTTGCTTTTTGTACATTTATTCTTTTCAATTTCTTTGGCTTTATTTTTACAAGACAAGTATACAATAACGTGATCAATATCTATGTATTCCATATTTTAAAATACGAAAAACCGTTTATAATAAAAAGGATAATATAATATAAACCAACGAAAGAATGTTTGAAATATACAGGGTGTCTCATAAATTCGGTTACAAACTTTCAATAAAAATAGAGTACACCCAGAAGATGGAAAATCACATAGCAATGCATGGTCGGAAATGCTGGCGCGGTAGTGACGACATGAAACACAAAAAAGGATGGACCTTGAACAGGGTAAGAAAGCATGTTTATTATGTTCAGTGCAGCTAACATGTTGGGAATTTTAAATTTTAGCATACTTTAACAAACTTGATGTGCTTCTTCACCTTAATGCAACGTATCCTTAACATTGGATCGGCAGGGGTGGTCCGGCGCATTGGGCAGCAAGATCACTATACTTCGCTTGTATTGACTATTTTCTTTGAGGGTACGTCAAGACAGTGGTGGACGAAACCCCTGTTAGCAGTACTCAGGAACTTGTTGCACGCATCGGAGCAGCTGCTGGGGAAGTCTGGTACACTCCAGGTATTTTCTAGAACATCAGATTTTCTGTGCGCCAGCGATGTGAGGTCTGTATCACAGTCCGAGGTCGTTATTTTCATGTTGTAAAATTTAATTCTTTTTTTGATGACAATTGTCAGTTTTTGTTTTCATTTCTTAGTTTCTGCTGCACTTGGCATAATAGACATGTTTACTTATCCTGTTCGTTCGTGTGTTTACTCATCCTGTTCGTCTTTCTTGTGTTTTGTGTCCTCATTACAACGCCAGGAAAGCGTTTCCGACCATGCACTGCTATGTGATTTTCTATCGTCTAGGTGTATTCTATCTCTCCTGGAAGTTTATAAACGAGTTGCTGAAACACTTTATTAGTCCAAAGAGGCAATTTGTCCAGAAGGACTATTAATTTCGTTTTGGCATTTTACGTTGGTTCACTATAAATGTAAGTTCACTTTTCAAATTATTGCCACAAGATATTTCAGCTCTGTATTATATTTAAAGAAATTAAATAATGAAGAATCTGCATAAATATATATATATATATGTGTCTCATATTGTGATAAAACAACGTTTCTTAAAGCCAACAAATTTTGAATAACGTACGTCTCCACACGCATATGGGCTTCTGGAAGCACAAATTTGGAATTTGTTTTATTAGCTATTTCATATTCTGTGAAGCATTTATGAGTTTTCATGTAAGAAACTCAACGATTTCAAAGCGAGCAATGGCAACATTGTAACGAAAGAAAAAAAATTATCTCCAGCGCGTGAGACACTGTATCGAAAATTCTAAATGTATTCTCATTTTAAAGTTATTTTACGATATTACTGTTGAACTGAATTTTATAGCTTAAGAGCGAAGAACATGATATTTAATGAAAAAAAGGTAAGCCTCAAAATGTTAAAAATAGCTCATTTGAGAGTAATGTAAAATCTGAAAGCTTTCGGAATATTTTTTTTATTGTTTGTGCTATCAGATGACAGTGTGAAATTAAATCATTCGCAAGTTATACACGTAACGTATCATTCGCAATCTCACAGTTATACAGATATTGCCGCGGGTAATGAAACCTACCTGAATACGTAACGAAAATAAGAAACTAACTCACATTTGTTTTCTTTCTGTTAAAGTAACTTCTTTTGGTTTGAAAATAATAACGTGTTAATTTTGCTGCTTGTATGTGTAAATATATTCATACAGTAATAATAAATTTGTTTGTTGTGAAATTTGCATTACATCTTTCATAAAAGAGTGGATAAGTGTTCCACATAACTAATTTAAACACCACTTCATATTGGGAAAAATTCTACTTTAATTTTAGGCATTATTAACCCAAAACGGTCCATTAGTCTCGAAATGAGATTTTGCATCTGTTCATTATTAGCAGCATGTTACTTTCCAATTATCACTGCCAAATACTATCACCCTGTATTATTTTTGAAGAAATTAAACAATGAAGAATCTGCATGTATGTTCTTCAATGGTTAAACAACGATGGTACCTAGAGTCACCAAATTTCAAATAAATTCATTCTTTACCAGAACACATGCACTTCGAAGCCCAAATTTTGAGTTTCAATTTGTTTTATTATTTATTTCGTTTTTTGATTAAAACACTTTGCGATTTAATAGCAAACAGTGGCATAATTATTCGAAATAAAATATTTTTATCATCAGCCAAGGAGACGTTTGTCATTCGGAAAAATATAAGACATTTATCTTTCAGTTTTAACTAACAAACTTGGATGTATGAAAGCAGAGCATTGCCGCGCCCGGGATAAATAACTTTTATCTTGCACGCTTCAGCGCGTTGGCATTCAGTAAAGCCTATGATGTTTTCAAATCTAATCTTTAAGTTTATTGAGTAATAAACTAAGCGATTTTAAAGCTCTAAAATAAGAATATGTTTTTCTACATTTTAATGTGATTGATTTAAATAAACATATATTAAAATCATGAAATGTCTAACTAGAAATATTCAATTTTTTTTATGAAATTACACTAACTCAATCATTAAGTACTTTTTCTTTTTTATGACAACTATTTTATTCGGCCGGATTCACAAGCCTCTAATTTTTGAAGAAATATTTTAGCGAATATAAAAATATATGTGGCAACTTCAACATAATATTTCCTAATTATTTTTTATTAACGATTCTTTATTACCGACTTCATTATACAGTAAAGATAATTTTAGTTATATTGCTAACTGAAGCTTATTCTTCTTAGATTATATTTTAATAATAAAAAAAAGAAAAAAATTTAAAGGTTTCAGATTTTATATTACGTCATAAGGAGCGTTTTTTTCTCCCATTGAGAAACACATACACGTGTATAAAGCATTTGGGCTGAAGCATTTTTGGGCTAAAATTATTCAAAAACAGCATAATTTAGAATTTCCGATAGATAGTCTCGCGCGCTGGAGATGAAAAGATTTTGTTCCGTACAGTGTTGTTACTGCTAGCTTTCAAATCGTTGAGTTTTTAAAACAGAAATACAAAGTATATAATCAAAAAAGTTTCACAAAATACAAAGTATATAATAAACCAAATTCGAAATTCAAATTTCGGGCTTCCAGGTGCGCATATTCTGGTGGAGGACTACGTTATTGAAAATTTAATGGCTCTAGGCACCCCTGTTTTTCACAGTGTGAGAAACATACATACATTCATGAGGATTCTTCATTATTAAATTTCTTTAACTATAATACAGGGTGATAACCTTTTGTGGCAATAATTTGAAAAGTGATTTAACTCTTTTAGCGATTCGACCCAAAATACCGTTTCGAGGTTACAGTGCTTCTATGCTAATGCTTCTTTGGGCTAATGAGATTATATTAACACGTCGTTGTTATCAATTTCCTTGTACTGTAAAATTTCTTTAGAGATAATTTGATATATTTGGCTGCTGTAGGCACACAATTTCTATATCATGTTGTTAATATGTGGGATTTAAGAATCAACATTTATTAAATTTATTGTGGAATTTGAATGTGATTTGTCAAAAACTTTCTCCAGCAGACTGTAGGTTCCGCAAGATCAAATAGAAAGTATAAAATAATATTTATTTTCGATTAAATTGGTTTATTTTTTATTGGTTCTTATCGATATTTCATTTCTCAGTTGTATATTAATGATTATTCTTGGCATCCATAGAAATCTTCTATACCATAAAATAATGTTTCTTACTTTATTTTGCAGAGAACATAACGCTTTTTCTTGCATAAGAAGAAATGAACTAAATTTTCGACATATTTCGAAACATGAAGTTTTTAACTGCTGGACAGTTCCCACTTACACCACAAATACAAGCACTGGAGAACACAATAATCTGTTACAATTTTCGAAATTTATATTTAGACGGATCCATTTCTTTCAAAAATTGGGTTTTATAGGACTTACCATGGTTGCTCTGCAGTAATTTCGCTACGGCTCCTGCAGCCAAAAGTGTTGCCAATGCTCCGCCTCCACCACCACCACCGTGACCTTTACTACCTTTGAATAAGATCATTCCACCTTCAGTTTCTGTGGTAAGCAGGAGAATAACTGTGCAGGCGACGAATAATGTCCAGGAAAGTTGTCTCCAAGATGCCATTATTGTAACTGTGTTAGTGATTTAACCTAAAGTTATAAATTATTTTTAAACTACGTGCTATACACGTTAATGTGGTAATAATTATATAGAAAAATAAAATGCTTAAAAGAATAAAATTTTGCTTATAAGAAAAGATTTCTTTTCTAGATATTGTGTAAATTTTTGCGTAGAGCAATGTATAGTCAAGAGTCTAAAAGTCATTTTGCTATTTCTCATTTTAATTAATAGGCCCAATCAGAATTGGAAACTTTCATAATTTTAAGACTCCTTACGTCATGTTTAACCCTCATGTGAACTCCATTTATCTGTCAAATAATTTCCTGAGCGCAAACAGATTTGAAGAAAATTACCAGCGCATATTTAACGGCTAACACAGGGGTGTTACCACTTCATTAATCTCTAAAATCTGCTAAAAAGTCTTATAGGGGCTGTTGGCACACATTTTGGAGGATTTTGCTTTCTTATAAAAATCGACTGCCTGGAAGTTTTTTTGAAACTAATATTCTTGAAAGTATAAATTATGGTCTGTTACTTGACAGTTTTGTTTTCATGCAAAATGGCGCTTTTAAAGAAGCAATGGATGGAATCATATGTGGTTAGATATACAAAACACTGAGAAAGCCACGGTTTTTAGATATCTAAAGATAGATAAGTAATATTGTCAACAAGAAAGGCAAAAAAAGAATGTCAAAGATTAGCTTCGAGTGGAAAAATTGTTCCAAATACCTATTCAAGGAAAAAGCAGAACTTTTTGAATATTGCAGATGAGAACTGTAATATTTAAAAAAAACCCGCCAAGTCAAAGGACAATTGCAAAATCATTAAAATGCTCAGTGTGAACTATAAACAAAGTGATTAATGTTGATTTGAATTTTAAAATGGTGAAAAAAATATAATGTGCTTCTTCTTTCTTCAAGACATTTCTTTATGAGAAACATTTATCTCCGGACAAAAATAGACAAGTGTTGTGTTTAAGTGACTGAAATACAAATAGATTCATTTATTATCATCAAAGAGGAAGAAAAAAGTCCGAAAACATGGCTTAAAGAATCTAAAGAAAGTTTTTCAAAGGAATTTTTGATTGTTGTTGGTTTTTCATATAACAGCAGATTAAAATTAAAGCGAGTGAAGAAAAATGTTACGATCAACTCCAGATATTTTGAGGAACATATTTTATACCCAAATATTAAATATGAAATATCTTCTTTCTATCCACAATGCCATCAGTCAATAGAACTGTATCAAGACAAAGCAAACAGCCACACTGCAAAAGCCACTGTTAATTTACCAGAAAAAAAGGGAATAAGAAATTGATATGAGGCCATACCCTTCACTCATATCCGAACTAAATCTCCTGATGTATCACCCGTGGATTTTTGCGCTTTTGGATTTCTAAAATGCTGTTTGTGCAAACGTCGACCTACAACCCTCCTTGGACTTTGGAAAGCTGTTCAAGAGGTATGGGATACGACACTACTAAAATGTTCTGTTGTTTTTGAAATTACGACGTAGAGGTAGTGAAGAATAAGGTTTATCAAACAGAATACATAAGAAGCAAAAGATTTAGGCAAAACATTTCTGTAACTACAAGGCAGATCATCTAAAAATGTTCTAACAACCTCTGTACGATGATGGAACTCATTTTTGATATTTCATCGGTTTCGCTTTAAAATCCACGTGACGTTTAGTTTGCAGGGCGAGTCAGAAACCTGGCTACATATTCGATTACATCATATAATATTACAAAAGCCAAAAGATAGTGCCTGAAGTCTTCATATTGAAGAACACTGCATAACAACGATATATCTGTATCAGTGTAGTTCGACAGATTCAAACCAACCTTTGCTGGCATTGTGCCAAAATAATTAAGATTATCCAGAAGGGGCGTAATTATGTGCCGCAGTCACGTGACAGTTTGCTCTTCTCCGGAAAGAGAGAATTGACAGCCGAAAGAAAGAATGTCCCCGTGTCGTAGGATGATCAGTCGTGAGATGTAAAATCGAAGATTCGCATTGATGTCCAACACTGGAAACCAAAAGTGATGAAATTTGTTTCATAATATCAGTTTCACGTTACTATTTCATTGCTTACTTTTACAAATGCGATCCCTAAAATTAAGGAATGAGATGATGGGAAAACTAGATGAAGAATGCATAGGAATGGGATAAAATACTTGTTCCGATACTACTATGGCTTTGCAGTCCTAGAAATTACGCTACAGAAAGCTATTGTAAAATAAGGGGTATCAAATATAACATTTAAAACACAAACATTTTAGATAAACGTTTTCTCTGAATACAACGAGAATCGTCTAAAAAATGTGCGAACAGATTCTGTATTTGATCTGTGTAGAGCTTTCATATCATATCTGTTATTTTATTGCTTTCATTGGTAAATGAGTTTATCTATGAAGCATCAGTTGCAGAAAAACTCTGAATAATTAAGCAGTAATTAATCATTTTCAATATTGCGTATTTCAATTTTCAAAGAATTTTTGCTAGTTTTTCATCATAAGTGTCTTAAATGAAGTAAGTGTTCGTAATTGATAAATATATTTTGCTTCTTTTCATAATAGTTTTTCAATGGGAGACCATTTTCTTTAATGTACACTGATTTTATATTTTCCATACGGCCAATGAATCTGCATGAAATGATAGCTGAAGCTGATGAATTAATCATTGTTATTTCTTTGTTTTCAACTTAATCTTTGAAATGGTCTAATAATTTCTATTACTTAAATCAGTTGTAAGGTTTACCCTACGTTTGTAACAGTTATTTTTAATTTAAAGCTCATTTCCTACCTCTCCTAATTTCAGCTCACAGTTCTTTACCAGAATGAGCTTTTAGAATTGCGTTAAATGCAAATGAATAGTAGATAGTATTTAAATCGAGGTTCCACTGACTTCGGTAGATAAAATTAGGATTCCTGAATAGCGCGCATTTGCTTTTCGGCTACGTCGCTAAGCTGTTACTATGCTCGACCGTATTATGTGCCCTTGATAGCTTAGCTAGCTAATTTAATATTACGGGCCAACTAGTTTAGAATTGTACTAGCTTCGGCTGAATCTGAATCTTCGGCTCTTTAGTTAGTCGTTAGTTAAGTTCTTATTTCTTACACTTTTGAGTTCGAGCCCAAGTGGAGGCTTTGTTGTACGCCCTAAGAAAGGGGCCATCTGTGAATCTTTATTTGGAGCAATAAAGAGTAATTAACCCTTCTTGAGTTTATGTCCCTGTTTTTGAACTTAAGCGATTATTCACTGAGCTATTCACTAGTTAACCTCACACTTAGTTCCTCAACACTTAGTCATTAGATAAAAAGTGAAGATTTGAGCACAGTCAATAGATATTAAAACGAAGAATTAGGATTCAAACTCAACTGGAGTATTGCAAACATTTACCATATTTACTTTCATATTTTTGCCCTTTTTACTTCTCTTTTATCGCTTGCAAATAGGAAAGAGGAAAATACGCTGTGTATGCTATTTCTAAAACCACAGCTTAAGTGATAAACATAGCACATTAAAAAGCATACATAAAAACAAAACACACTAATACATAATATTATGCATTTTAAATAAACCATCAGTTTGAAAAATATTCTTTTTAATTACAAAAATAATTTCCTATTTATGCATATATTTTACATTGTTACATAAATCCGAAATTTCTAAATTATATGCTGAAAACACTACAGGAAAATATACGTGGATAAAAATATTCGAGTAAACATACGGTATTTTTGGACATTTTTTTGTTTAAACATATATTTTATAAGGAATAAATATAATCCTAGTCGTTTACTAATCTGATTCTATTCGGAAATGTAAGGATGAATAGTAAAATTAGAAATCCATAAATCTGCAAATAGGCTTATGATAATATTCTCATACCTCATTAGTTTTATTTGTAACCCGAATAACTACTCATAAACTTTCTGACTAGGCTAATCTTAATATTAGTACAAGAGGAAACATTATTTGTGATCGACTATTTCGATCGTTTGATTCTGCCACAAATTACTTTATCTGATAAACATGCTAGAAAAGACAACATAATAATAAGCGTATAGAATACTGCGATTTTATTAAAATTGCAACAACAGGAAGGATGCATCCAGGTCTCCTAATTAAAATTTGGTTTAAATCCTAAACATAATTTGTATAATAAAAGGTCATAAGAGAAGATATAAATTGCGGGACATCAAGATTATATCTTAATTTCTGAGATATAGGTGTTGAATAAATGCATCTATAGTTATTCCAGTAGGTATTTGGGGGTCAACAAGTAATGAACTGTCCAATGTTAAGGGGCCCACATAATGTCACGTTTGAAAAGGCAGATATATTGTGATTATAGCTACTACCAATTCTGTACCCATATCTCTAATTCTAGGTCAAGAATTAGGAATGCGTTGCAGATCACTGCCTGCACATGTATTTCGACATCACTGACATAATAGCAGGGAAATACTAAAAAATGTTTATTCCTCCAGCTATCTTTGACTAAGCGAAAAGCATGCGCTATTATGGGATTTGTTGATATCTGGAACGTTGTAAAAGTTGCTTCTGCCTACTGCACCATGGTGACTGAAACCTTGCCCAACGGTATCTCTGCCATAAACTGAGTAAACGTTGTATCAAGCATCGCAATACCTGATGCTAAGTATGTAGGTGGCATTAGACACCACTCAGGCTTGGTTCTTATATCTTGAACTGTCCATGTTACATTCTTATGAGATAGAGTCCGTTATACCTTATCTTCAAAGCTTACGTCATCATCTTTATCCCACAAAGAAGGAGTTTAAATGCAAAGACAATAACCCAAACCGGTATTATCCAGTGAGTATGTGCAGGATCTAGAACCGAAGTACTATGACTAATGACACATCTATAGTAGATGAAACATGGCAATGTATCAAAACTCTCACGAACTGATGTACACTGCGCAAAAAAAAGGGACAGCTCTATATCTCCCGTTCTACTGAGCCGATTGACGAAATTCAAACTGCGTTTTTCATGCCTCGAAAGCGCGACTTAGGATATGTATTAAATTTATGTATAGCATTGTTAAAATATAGGTATTTGGATACAAAACCGGACTCTGAAATGACATGCCAATTTGTTTCCATATTTCGATTTTACGACGCCCAAATTTTGTAAAAATCGCCCTAGTAGTTTTTCATAAAATTAGCTCTCAAAATTTTAGCTCCTCTATGTTAATTGAATTTGATATATATTTATTAATATCTCTTTTTTTACGAAACTTATTTGATTCCTCCTTACACAGTTCGAAATTTAGATTCATTCCAAACAAAATTCGCCAATTTTTTATGATTTATTTTTTAAATTTGTATTTTTAAATAGTTTTCACAATTTTTTGAAACGTTTTGAGTTTTAACCTATAACATTTTTACACTCATCTTAAAGTAGGTGTATTTCTAAGCATACCTGCAAAACATTAGAGCTTTTTATTCAAAATTTCCGAAGATATACTTGAATTTACATATTGGCGCGTTTTGAAATTTGGCATATTTGTTGAAAGCGATAATAACGAAAATGTGGTTTACGCACTTTGTTAAAATTATTTGAAAGTAGAACGATGTGACTTTTTTTCCTCTGATCCACAATGTAAAAAGGCAGGAACGATGTGACTTTTTTTCCTCCGCTGCGCAACGGAAGGGAAGGAAAATAGTTTGCCACATAATAAGAAGTTCGCCAAGTGAATTATCCTTAGCTCAAACTGAAAAAAATTCGTCAAGTTAACTTTATGAATTTCTCCGTAAATTTCGCATCAAATTTTACAAAATTTAATATATAGGCATAATTGGAGTCGTAGAATCGAAATATGTAAAAATATTGGTATGTTATTTCAGAAAAAGTCCGATTTTGTGTCAAAATACCTATGTTAGAATGATGCTATGTATAAATCTAATATCTATTCTAAGTCGCGCTTTCGAGACATGTCAAAAGTAATTTGAATTTTGTCAATCGGCGCAGTAGAAGGGGAGATATAGAACTGTCCTATTGTTTTTCTTTGCGCAGTGTACATCCAGCATTTTTCGTTAGATCGATCAGGGTACGTTCGTTAGATCAGGGTACGTTCGTTAGATCAGGGTACATCCAGTATTTTTCGTTAGATCAGGGTAACCGGGAGGTCTGTGGTTCGATTCCTGGCGAAGACGTTGCTCATATTTCATGACTCCTGCTTCCAAATAAATCCTAATGACTCTACAACCTCATTTAAATTTAGACTTCTTGCTATGTGAGATGGCTTTTCTCGTTTCAATAAACGGCTCAAAATTTGTATTTTAATGTCTATAGAAATAATTTTCTTTTTAAAGTAGATTTCTAAATTTTGTCGCAATAATTACTTCTAAAAACGACAAAAACAAAATAGTAACACATGCGCAAAATGTTTTTAAAAAAGGTTCTTCCAAAATCACAATTATGTAATTTAGGGAGTAAGTGTACCAAGGGAACGCTTGGAACACAGGATACATACTGTGTGAATGATGAATACCATTCAATTTCAAAAGGACTTCGATGTTGGAGAATGCGAGTATTTATGGAATTTATTTTACTTTTGGCGTCGTACAAAACATCATTTTGTATATTTTTAAAATAAAAATCGTATTACAGAAATATGTACATGAATAAAGTTTGTAAGATGTTTTATGCGTATTCACTAGCATGCTAGAATGAAAAACTATATTGGCGTGTTACATGAGGGTATTCGCAATTTCTTATCTTGTAAGAGGAAACTATATTGCAGCAGTCTGTATTATAAGAGGGTTATATAACATGTTTTATAATGAATGGAATGGAAAGATATAATGCCTGTAACAGTGGCACTGCACTCTTATTAAATATGATCCGATTTGATGAATTACGAAGTTTTAGAATGACATCTCAAGCTTATTTTCTTTATCTTTGATAGAACTTTTCTCTTTGGAATATCAAAGGTTTTCAATAACATGTGATTTAGGCAGTATACCTTTTGATGATAAAAATTTATCATTGACTAGGATGTACTTAGTTTCACCCAAAATTTACCGTTGATGACAAATTTGAGTTTAAAATTTGCATGAAAATTTAAAGAATTAGAAATATTGTACAATAAAGTCTTTCAAAATTTGCATAAGAATTAGTGCAATGAAGTCTTAGATATTTGGTGTAAGAATCAAAATTATTTCAAAATTTTTACTAAAATGCTAAATTGAATTTTGGTTAAAACAAGTGGTGGTTAATAACAAGTTTTTTTCTAATTTTTCTAATTTGTTTCGTATCATACGCATGACGATACCATCCACTTCATAAGAATAATTGCAATAGCTTTGTTAAGTTTACTAAGTAATTTAGAACTTTGACACCATAAATCTTTCTTAATCAATTGACAGATTTTCGAAAACAAGTAAAACTGTGGTTTGTTTTTAAAACTTCAAATGTGCAAACCTGTATTTCTTTGCTTAAAATTTACAATCTGGTATATAGTGTCTTAATTTATTAATAAAATCTGATCTAGTGTTATCAAGTCGTTATTTATTTTTAATTGGTTACTTAACACAATTAGATACGAAATGATGTCTTTAAGCGTAAAACATTAGAGGGGGGGGGAATTTGTATTACTTGTTCGGAAGAAGAGAATGAAATTAAGAACTACCACGGTGAGAGAAAAAATGCATTTACCGTGGTAGTTCTTAATTTCATTGTAGTGCTGCCATCTGTAGGTGTCAAAGTGAAACATTTTTAGTTCTGACAAATTTTGAAGCGACACTCTCTTACAGAGAAAAAATTATTTTTATTTTCATTGAAAAAAAAAAAAAAAAAAAGAGGATATTAGTTTGCTTTAAAAGGATACACAAAGAGAGGAATTTAAAAAAAATTTTAAATCTTGAGCTTTTGACATTTAAAACCATTAAAAATTACTTTAAAAAAAGAAAAAAAATCACATCAAAATAAGTTAAAAATGAAAGAACAATTAGTTAAGTGTTTTTAAAATATACAGATGGTTCTGAAGAATTTCCGCTGCACATTTTCATTAACAGCATTCGAAAGAGATCCTGTGATGTTAAAAAGTATTATTTGCAACACATTGTAATACATCTTTTATTATAATTTTTTTTATCATCTTTACGAAGGCTGTCTTTTCAGAAATTTCTTCTCATTGTATAGATTAATATGATAAGGATGTTAATAAATACTTTAATATCTTTTTTTCTGGATGACACATAAAAAAGTAATAATCAACTTATTCATAAGTACTAATTATATTTTAATATGCTGATGCAATGATAAATAAGTTTATTTAGTTGTGGTGATATTCAGTTCTTTTTAAGGTGAAGAACAGCAGTAATCGCATATTTAACTAACGTGCTGATATTCAGACTATAATTAAATTTTCTGACAAACCGATCTTAATCAATAACTTATGATTTTTTAAACAGTCTTGAAGAACAGTAAGCTTCGGGTTTTCAGCCTACTTTCTGCAAATTTTTAATTGCATGCAAAACACGAGTGTTTCCTGATATATTTAATACCTTTTATAGCTGATGAAAGGAATTCCAATTGTTATAAACAATTTCAGTTCACTTAAAAGTGAGTCATATTTAAACTGAAAAAGAAGTATGAGGAGCAGTAATGTATTTGAAATTCTCTCTGTAAAATCCTTTTATATATTTTATGAAGAATTAAAAAAAGTGATGGAATTGAATTGAAACTGGTCTAAAAATTCATGTCATAACAAATGAAGAAAGAGTTAGCCCTGTTTATTCAAAACATGTAGAATAGTTGTTATCAACCTGTTTTGCCTCATGCATCCCTTTCACCATTGCTAGAAAATCATTCCCTCTCCTTTCTTTCCGAAATTCGAAAACTACATATTTATATACATACATTTATTTAGATTTAAATTATTTTTAACAACTAAGCAAGAGAAAATATATAAAATGTTATAAAAAACAAAAATTGAATAAAAGATTTTATTGCATTCATAAGCTGAATACTTAATGTAAAGCTAAGATAATAAGCTAAATAAAAGGCTAACCTCATTGCTTGCCAAAAACTATGAAATTTTCTCTTAGTTTCCTCCTGATTCAGAACCCCTGGAGTAGAGGGTACGTTTACATAAATAATTTGACAAAGGACCCCTTCCCCCCCGAAAAACAACATTAAACTATCCATCCATTCTTTTGAAGCTTAAAGAACCATATATCGTTTTTCATCTGTAAGAAAACAGATATGATTTATCCGCTACGCATTGGGCGCCATCTATAGGTAACTAAGTTAATTACGCTTTAGTTTGGATACTCTTTAGTTAATGGAATTAGTAAATTTAAGTTATTTACATGGTATTATTTGAACTAGAACCCGATAAGGATGATTTTCTCAAGGAATTGTTTCATCTACCATGTGCAATTCAGTATCTTGAATGAAATATTAGTAATTTATTTTATTTTAAAATAAATATATTGTAATATTTTCTGTAAATAACTAATTATATAATTAAAAGGTATTAATAAACCTTATAATTTCATTAACTGAGTCTCAATTCCACAGTAATAACAACAGTAATTTTACTATATAATTCAGTTAAATTTCCTGTTCTTTAAAGGTTAAATGATATGTTTGCCCGTAAAATATGCTATTTGGGTACAAAATGCTAATGAAGTAAAATTAAAACCAGATAGCTTATAACAATAAACACAAAGTGCGTTATTGAAATACAGTGAATGACTTTATAAGATGTGCTTGTACCATAGTAAGCAAAGCAGGAAGTATTGGAAAAGATGCATTAAAATGTGTTTGATCAGGTCTGGACGCTGCGTAGGAATAGGCTTAACAGATTTCTTTTAATAACACTGTAGCTTGCGAAGGTGTAGGACTGGCAGTAAACGAATTTAAAATTCTCTTCTAAGCTTGGTTAAATCAGTGAAAGAAAGTAATGACAATGTAAGACCCTTCCGGTCTATCTTCTAATATAACAGCTGAAATATGTGTAGAAACCGCACAGGAAAAAAACACTTTATTAACGCTTTTAAAATTCACAATGCGTCGACTTGACGCTAACACACTACGCCTCACTCGGTCAGTAACTCAAATAACAAAAACTAATCTAAAAATTCGAAGATATTAAAAAATAGTAGAATTACGTTACAGGACTCAGATAATCTTGTTTTCTAAAACAATGTCAAATCTGTAGTGGCAGCAAAGTAATAGCCATTACACCGCATTAACCAGCAATAAATGCCGACAGAAGCTCACGCTACAAAAGTGCAGTGTTCGCCCAAACTCTCTAACATCCCTTCTAGAACTCAGTATTTAAACCTGCTCTCTTCAAGGTAGAATTACATTACTTCACGTGATCTATCAAATTTAAATATTCTGGCATTGACAATTAGGGGAATGAAGGCTTATAAGAAAGAACGTAAAATTAAAGCAGTTATTTAAAATAAATATAAATCCGTACAACATGCTTAACAAATTTTCAGTGATAAAGCCACAGCTCAAAAATGTGTTTATGACTGGTTTAAAGCTTTCGAGATGCACGAGATTTCACTGAAGATGATGCTTAAAATGGGTGGCCTATTATTTCTTTCCCAGACGAAAACATAGAAAAAGTGAAGATGTTGTTAACAAGAAAAAGCAGCAGTGAACCCTGACACATACAAGGATATTCTGGCAAAAATTCATTATATCCATTAAATTTTGCAAAAACTTCATTATAGACGAATGGAATACACTAAGGCAGGATTTTGATTTATTGTCCAAGACAATGCCCGGCCATATTCAACTTTCATTTAGAAGCAGTTTATACATATAGAGGAATTTTAACTCTTAATAATCCACCTCACTCCCCCGATCTTCCTTCAGCAGTTTTTATTTAAAATTCCGTACCTCAAGCAAATCATAAAATAAGAACAATTTTTCATATTTCAATCATTCAGAGCCACATGACGAGGTTTTCTAACACAAAAACGGAAAATGACTGTTGCTGCAGTTTTAAGATATTGCAGGGTTGTGGTCAAAAGTGTACTGTAAACGATGGTTGTTACTTCGAAGGCATGTATACCACTCCTTTTTTAAATTTAGGTAAGATTATATTGGTCCGCTGAAATTTTCTTGCCTTAACATGTATAAACTAAGCAGCAAATATTACTCTTCCATTTTTAATAAATCATTCATAAAATATTAGACTAAAATTCTGAAGGGGTCTAGCACATATATACATTTTAGTCATATTCATATGCACGCAAAATGCAATATACAAGAAGATCAGTTTTTTTCCTTGAAAACAGTTCAGAGAAGATGAAGATATAAGCCAGAAATTTCGAGAAAATTTATTGAAGTGGAAGCTAATCTTAAGCAGAAAATAGCAGAAAATACCAATGGTACCGTGCGAAATTGCGCTGTTCGTTATATACAGAGGTATACGTTATAAAGTAATTCTCCCACCTTCTTCGTATGCCTTTGTGGCGTAATAGTCAATGTGTTCGACTCGTATTCGAGATGTCCGTGGTTCGAGGGCATTGCTCATTTTTTCACCTCTCCTGCTTCCTAATGACTATAACGTCATTAATTCGCTCCAGATCCTTGGATATTCCTATTATTATAGGTTAGGTTAGGTTATTCAATTATGGCAAAGCACACGAGGGCTATCTGCCTAAAGGGAGGGATGCCTTCGTGGAGGACTTTCTAAGGGAAACTGGCTCGTATACACGTTACACATGGGGAAAACCACGAAAACGCCCATGCAGCCAGCCCGTTCGCGGGATTCGAACCTCGGACCGAACTACCAGTGTTCAGCGACTTTAACGCTCTGCCGCTGGTGGGCCCCCTATTATTATAGATCCATAGCTTTGAATTCTCCTATTATTAGATCTTATGGCTAGGTATGAAGCTTATGGATCATTAGAAGTCTGGGTCTTTATGGTCCTTAATCCTTATGGATGGCTTAGAGATCCTGTTATTAGATCTTATGGATTATGGATAGGAGATTTGGATCCTCCTATTATTATTACATTGTGCAGTGGGTGATATAAGTGCAGTGGTATAATACAAGTGCAGTGGGTAAAATATAAGCTGTATATGAATGAAGCACTGAACATGATTTCGCACATAAATGCTTTTTTGCCATCCAAATCAAAAACACTTTCTCAGTTTACTCTGACGCCTTTGATACCTGTTTTTTAATCAATTTTACTTCCTTCGTGATATTAGCCTGTATGAAGTGGGGGACCTTCGTTTTTCACAAACGTATACACCATCATTCTCGGCGGATGGTATACAATAGCCAAGTACCGTATCCGCATGTCCCGCGGCTTGTTAACCGAATAGTAGTACCGAAAGGCTTATTGACACACGTGGGAAGTCTCAGCATTGTCTGGAAAGAGATAAATAATTACAATACAAGAAGGCATGACTCATCAAACTCGAGTCGTATTCCGAAGCTCCTTAGACAGAAGGTATCCTTACCAAGCTGTAGGTACTTCATACTGAACGCATACTGAGTTACTATTGCAGCTCCTTATAAAAGGAAATATTTTTAGCTACAACTTGCGTTTTTACTTCGACAAAGCACTGGAACCATATCTGCCCCAGGAAAAATTTCTTAATAGAGCATATTCTATGAGAAATTGAAAGACAATTATTTTGAATATCATGCGTAAAGGTGTGAATCCCATGAAAGAAACATATCGAGCCCATATCGAATCGAGCCCAAGCTAGATTACCAGCTTTCGATTTTTCTATCGTTTGGATAGCTTATATCCTCTCTGTATTATATCAATTGAAATCAGATACTGAAATAATTTATGCTAGGAATCAGTACTTATGAAAACTATATCTCAGAAATGTTGGTGGTCATGTAATATGTCATCTGCAGCTTTTAGTTATACATTTTTAGACGGTTCCACTAAACTAAGCTGTTATTTGAATCACATATTTTCTCCCCCATTTTATTAGCTACTAGTTTTTTATTAAGCTGTATGTGAATAATCTCCCTTGTCTGACCTCAGCAGAACAAGCCCACGAAATTTATCATAGCCAGGAGTACAAGTTCACGTCTGTCATTGGCAAGAAAGAGCCTTGGCCACAAGGTGACAGTATGATTTTGTACAGTTCCACACCAATTTTGAGTGATATCACCTCGGTGGCTGGGTTTCAAGGTCTCGCAGCCTTCTTCCCCTCTAAAATGTATATGTAAATGTATACATCTCTAAAATGTATATGTAAATGTATACATCTCTAAAATGTATGTCAGAGACACTATACATTTGCAAACACCCATGCTTTCCTTCCGGTTTCAAACTGAGGCCTTTCAGTACGGTAGTTAGTGTCACCAACCACTATCCGGTTTGTGGGTCATTTTATGAAGCCATTATTACTGAATTAGCAAGCTATTGAAATTTATGTGTTATTGTTTTTCTTCGCATGTACGCAGGGGTCAGTTTTTGCATAAAATCATCAGAGAATTGCGGAACCTCAGCATCGCACACAGTCTGGGCATTATTTGCACAGTTTAGTCATACTATTGTTTTATCGCTACGTACATAGCGATCTAGTTTCTCTCAAAATACATCACCTACGTCAAAGAATTGTACAAATTCGGATTCCCACACATTAAACATTAGATGTTTATTGTATGATACATTACTGTTATTCTCCCCATGTAGACAGTGATTTCTTTCACTTAAAAATAATCCGAGAACTACGCAAACTCGGCATGGCGCACAGCCTCGGCATTGCGCACATTAAATTTTATACACACTATGTAATAAATTACGTTAATTCACGCAGCAAAAAATAAAGTTCCCAATATATAATCGTCACGAAAGTATGAAAAATTAGGGTTACTTTATATAACATGGAATTGATCAAATTCATCGTGCTCCTTATTCTTCCTTTATGCCGATTTAAATTTCAGTGATTTCATAATTCAATAACAGTAGTTCCATCAAACAAAAAAATCAATAGTAGAATAAGCGATAAAATGTCAGCAAAAATGATACATAAATAAAAGCGGTGGATCACATAGCGTATAATTACCGAAATGTTAATCTAGATGTTTTAGACCGAGTGAAAATTGTCAGTTAAACTGATCAAACAAAAATAATGTATTTTACAATGTTCACTGTATATCGCATGTAGTCATTATTTTTACATATCTGGAATTAAAATAAATTTTATTTTTGTCTGATATGTAAATCTGCGTGCAAGCATGTAGATGCTTATATATGTTATCAACTATTAATGAATTAAACTGCTGAAGGATATAATCTATAAACGAATTAAACTGCTGAGCATAATCATCAAACTAAAAAAAATTACACCATTTTAGAGAAAATTGAAAGACTGCTGAACTGCTTTGTGTTTTCTTGTTCACAGTGTCAGATTTCATCTTTACTGAAGCGTACTTAACGAGCTGGAAAATCTCAATATCAAAGCCTTGTAAGTACCTCTAGAGTCACTCAGTTTTAACCATATATTAAATTCACTTCTGAGTCACTAAGTTGGTCACGCTTCTCTTCTTTCACTAATCACAATTATGTCGATATGAACTTCAAGAGTACCTTTGGACGAGTTTTTACCAATTGCTGAATTATCAGAGCATACCATGGCTACGTGAGACAGTTTCGAACAGCAAAGATTTTACGTTATACTAATGAAAGCGTCAGACTGCAGATTTGTAAATGATTCTTCTGCGAGTTTTACTGTTGCAACGCTTTATAATTTTTTAATTAACTTTTTATTAAATTTTTTTTAATTCTGTGCTTTTCCTTGCAAGTTCGTATTTTGCGGCACAGTTACCGAATACTTAATTTTATCATCAGTCAAAAGTAGCTCGTAGCTGTAACTGTATCTGAAAATTTCAAGATCAGTTTAATTTAAATCATAATAAAGTCAACTGAAAAGTGTTCTGAATTTAATTCACAAGGAATAAAGCAATTTAATTTTAAAAGAAATGTAAAAATTTTTTCAAACTGTTATTTTAAAATAATAATTTTTTGAAATTCCTACTTTTTATGCAGTTATTTATATGCAGTTATTTAGAGTATATCGAATGGTAAATTATTATTTAGAAATGTAAATTATTTTACAGTTTTTAAGAAGTTTTCAGGAAGTTCAGGAAAAGTTTTGATCTATTAAAGGATTTCCGAATGGGGTCAGTATTGAGCCCAGGGTGTCAATGAAATTTTAAAGCTATTTGGTGAGGATTAAGGCTGTCGATAGCCGAATATGCAACGGCAATTGATCGGCAAGATCCCATTGATTACAAAACACATGGTTCCGCTAAGTTTTGGAGTTTAAAAGTCGTCCTCGAGTAAAAGTATCTTATCCCAAAGTAAACTTTGCTAGCGAATCAACATTATTTACTTTTATAAAATAAAGGAAGCAGGATTTACTCAGGTTAATCATATAACGTGGAAAACAATTTGAATATTCTTGACCTGGTGATTTAAGTATTAAGTTATGTAATTTAATGTTAATTATTAAAAGCATTACACCCGTCCACAAAGGCAGCCATCACACAAAGTCAAATCCAGTTTACTTTTGTGGAATTAGAATTTATGATTTTGTTTTTAAAAATTTATTATGTCTGTAAAATTAAAAATAATACTAGTACGAAAATTAATGAAACATAAATCTAATAAGTCCTTTTTGTTTTCAAAAAGATAAGTTCATTTATTAGTCTATCTATTAACTTTAAGTCATTTATATGCAGTTATTTCTATTATGTGTTATGCTGTATATAACACAGAAAAATGTAAGGCTGTCAATGAAGAATCCCATTCTTTTTAAAAGTCGATTACAAAAAGGTTTGAAAATCCCTGCTGTAAGCTCAACCTGAACTGACTGAGCTCCTCAGCGATAAGCCGTATTCACAAAGATGTTGAACATTTGTGGTTTGATTACGGTCAACAGTTTGGTTGTCCAAGGTTTTCCCACGTGTCAAAATGAACTCAAGTCAATTTTTCTTAAAGGTCTATAAGGTCTTAAAGGTTTTAAGTCTTTCACAACTGTAAACAGTGACCAATCTTTTGGTACACGTTAAGAGATTTATCTTTATGTCTGAAATACAACAGAAACTTTAAAAGGGTGTAAAAACGTCATTTATTTGACCCTTAATAAGATAAACAATAGGCCCACCTGGTGCTTACAAGTCTGCCAACATTTATAGCGAGAAACTCAAAATAGTAATTCAAATGTAAAGCTAAATTTAAATCACTAATATCCAAAGGCCACACAGGGGAATTTAATGCCAGCTTGGCTCAGAACTTCCTTCGCGTGAATTTAACTACCGGCAGTCTAATGCAAGGCCGAAAAACAGGAACTTTTATCAAAATTATCAAACCTAGTAACGTGGCTTTCAAGAGACAGAACACGCTGTAACTTATCAATATGAAAACTTTCTTTTAAATTTACTCGAACGCATTTGCATTCTGGTGGGAAAACGGAAAGAGAGAAGTGAAAGTACAGATTCAAAACATAAAATAACTGGGTATGCAAATTAAAGGAAACTTCATAGGCTTTACACGGAGGCATAAATCCTAACGCCCTCTGCATACTTTGATATAGTCAGAGAACAAGAACGAATATAAACGACTCAACTCCTTCTGCCTTTGTTCTTTATATTTTTTGTCCAGAGATAGTTTTATGCAACATCTTTATGCATTTTAAGAGAATCTAACTACTACAAGGTACTAGCTTTAATCCCATTTGTAGTCTTACCAAGAGTTAGAGCTGTATTGCATAATTTTTTAACTATTCAGTACTTACGTATTATCGAAACTACCTTAGTAAAAATCGACAATTTTTCAAAACTTGCCAAACTGTGGAAACAACGTGCATAACAGTTCTTCAATTTTAACAAGCAAGATGACTATTTGCATAAATGTTCTTTTTGTTCTATTCTAAGTTCCAGTCGTTTTTACAGATAAATCGGGATAGTTTTTTGGCTTTAAACTCAATTTTAAATTATGCACGCGTAGCACTTGCTGGCAATGGAAAAAAAACTAAAGCAAAACTTCTGCAGGACTCTGTAATTTCAAACAAAATCACCGAAGTAAACAACTGCGTTATATCTATAATGTGATCGCCACCAAATTTCAATCAGAATAAAAGAAAAACAGAACCTCGCTTTAATAATTTTTCAAGATTAGTATAGTTCGACCGCCTCATCTGCGACTATGAGCGCAAATACGCATGCGCCATTCGGACCTAATTATTCTCAAAATAGGGTGGAAGGATTTCTTTCCCTCCATTCTGTCTTTCCGGAGAAGAGAACACTTTCACGTGACCTTTCATGTCGCAGCAAGCAATAGCGCCCCTTTTGGAAGAGTAAATATGCTTTGGCAGAATGCCAGCCAGGGTTGCGTTTGAGACGGTCAAACTATACCTAATTAAAGCAGTATATTGTAACATGTATGTAGTAAGTAACAAATAAAAATTTGCAGGTTTTTTTCTTGTTAAAGATCGCCCAATTGTGCGAAAATGATTTTGCTAATAAGTAAACACCAACTTTTTATTACTATTTTGTTTAACAGATAGCGATTATAAGCTTGTTTACTTTTTATTGTATTATTACTTTTTGTTTATATACAGGAGAGTATGAACAAATTTGTACTCAGTATTGTAGCCTATTATTTAAATATCTATTTAAATCTATTTGCCAGACTTTTAAGCAATGAAAATCCTTACTTTTTGTAACACATTTAAGGTTTTCCAAGTTACCGTGTAAAGTAAATTTTTAACATTTTTTTATGTGTATGTGTCTGTGCATGTGATGATTTGCATTTTGTTTACTAAAAGCTTCACACTTTGGATTTCTTTCCACCCCTTTTTGGAGGTGGGAGTCAGGAATTTTTTAATGAAGTAAAACTTTGGACAGTTTCTGTCTTTAAGATGCCTTTTACCTTAATGAAATTAATTTAAATAAGATAAGTAAAAGGGTATTATTTTTGTTGTAAGAAAGAGTGAAAAATGGGAATTTCAATAATCTTACGCTTGCTGCGTTCTAAATTACAGGGGCAAAGACTTCTTCGAAATATTTTTTTAGGTAGGTTTTCGACGTTTTGAGTCAGCGAAAGCAATGAACCTTTCAAAATGAACTCGTGAATGTATTGATGACTAATTTTTATGTTTTCATTAATAAAAAGAAGACATATCTTCGCGTAAGTTCACAGTCTTTCCAAAACCATTTTAAACAAGGGCATATTCCTAAAAAGGTATAAAGACTGCCCACCTAGGTTGATCCAATTCTTTAATTATGCTATAGTAAAGCTTCCTCATTGAAAAAAACGTGGACATTAGTGGAGAAAAGAATTTCCTGCCATCGATCACCTGTGTTCCACTTCAAAAGCAACAAGACATGTTTAAAAACTTTCATATTTCTTTTACATGATTCCAATTTTCGTAGCGTTTAAACTTTTAACCATTTGAAAGTCCATGTTGTTAATTTGCAATCAAACAAGCAATTTCTCAGTATTAAGTAATTTTCTATTATCTTGAGGCGTATATTAGCAATTTTCTTGAGTTTAGGGTTACCGAGCTCGAATATTTTAAATCATCTGCTTCTGTAAGGATGGGATTTTCAGCAAGCGAGAGATACCTTAGTTTTCCTTCCCTTGCGTGCAATAAATAAACCTTAGGTTATTAGTTATGGCCAAGATAGGTAACGAAAAAAGATGCCCAGTGTTTTCATACGTAGATACCTGTATAATATTCCAGGCTATTTCTAAAAGCGCTTTTTAGAAGAGTACAGAGTAATCCCCAAAAGTGCCTAAGAATAAAATATATAATATAAATTTCTTTAAGAGCTTGGAGGGGTAAAAAGCCGACATGCTTTGTACATCACTTAACAGCAGTGAATCATGAATGCAGTTTCTAAACAGGTTTTAAAACGACTATGATAAAATGGATTACTTTATTCTCATTGAAAGGTGCTATTTAAATATAAGATTTAATTACTGGAATTACTGGAATATGAAAAACACACTCGAAGGCTAGCTGTCTAAGGGGAGGGACGCCTTAGAGGAGAATTTTCTAAGGAAAACTGGCTCGTAATCTCGTTATACGTATAGAAACCCATGAAAACCAGTTACGAAGCCAGCCGTTTTGACTGGGAGGAAGCCCGAGTTCAATTCCCAATATTCATTGGTCTTAACTACTTCGATACTGCTGAGTTTGTAGTATTCAGAAAAATGTGCACTGCTGATCCTTAGCGACCGAGAGGTTATGACGTTGAACACCGGTAGTTCGGTTAGGGGTTCGAATCTCGGCGAAAGGGTTGGCTGCATGGACTCTTGATTTTTCCCATGCGTGACGTGCCCTTAGAAAGTCCTCCAGAAAGGCATACCTTCTTTTAGGATAATACCACTTGTGATAGAACATTTAAAACAATATGCTTATGTTCAAATTGTGAATTCCAAAATTGGTTTCCTTGTTATTACAAATATCAGCATCGAATTTGCTCTTTTTTAAATATCTTCGCTCAAATTTAAGTTACAGTAAACATAGCAGAGACTGTCGTCTACGTTAAGGAAGAAATAAAATATAATTAGTAATTGTTAATTAACTGTAAAGAATTTTTGAAAAATATTCTAATACATTCCAGGCTGACATTTTATGAGCTATAGAAGTGATTGTGATATTAAGTCATTTTGCATTTTATTCGTTTGTTAAGTTTTAAGGGTTTATTTATACCCAGCTATTACTATAATATTTCCAACAAATATTTTTTCTCAAAATAACTAAAAAAATACTCAGTTTTTTTAATTAAAATGTTTGAATTAAGTTATTACACAAATTTTAAATAATTAGTTTTTCACAATTTGTTTATGTTTTTTTACCCGGGATTTTCAAATACAAGACTATATTGACACCAGATATTTGCGCTAAGTAATTAATAAATTTAAAAGTATAATTGTCTTTTTCCTTATGCGGTTTATGAAGCTATCTGTTATCCATAACTCAAACCAGTGCTTGGTAGTATGCAATGTGAGATAATGTCCTGGCTTGCTAGGTCTATAGTAAGTTTATAGCGATTATATACTTAGACGTTTAACGACGAGGAATTCGGTGCTTTTTGCTGATGTTAATGCTCGTTTGCTTTATAATAAAGAGTTTGATAAGAGAGATATTTAAGATAAA
The DNA here is from genome assembly GCA_000611955.2 of Stegodyphus mimosarum. NCBI lineage: Eukaryota > Metazoa > Arthropoda > Arachnida > Araneae > Eresidae > Stegodyphus > Stegodyphus mimosarum. Next base: position 195,723 of record KK121358.1, on the reverse strand, counting down.
AGAGAAAGAGAACTGTTTGGAAATATTAATTATGCAAGTGTGCGGTTCTCTATTGAAATACGCTGTCCAAAAACAGTATAAAAGTAAAAAAGTACATCTGAAATTAATTAATAATTGAATGACTAATTAGAAGTTTAATGTCCTTATTATACTTTGTTGTTGTGACTAATATTGCTTGTCTGATATTAGAGCAAGCCCACGAAATTCATCGGGGCAAAGACTGTGGCTCTCGTTGGCAAGAGCCATAAGCACTACACAGGTAACAGTACTCACCGCCCCCCCCAGTTTTGAAGGAGAACATCTCGGGAGGATGAGTCCGAGAGTCTTCCTGTACCACCAACCTCTCCAGAATACATTAAACTCGTCGCACGTTTAGAGTGCCCCCATATCACACAGACACTATGCATTTACAAACATCCATACCTTCTTCGGGATTCGGAAGGTGGAACCTTCGGTACGGCAGTCAGAATCACTAAACACTATCCCGGTTGGGCGGTAAATAGTAAATCTTCATAAGGGGAGATATTCCTTTGTGAAAGACTTTCTAAGGGAAACTGTCTCGTATACTGAACCATTCGCCAGGATTAGAATAACTGATCGAACTACCAATGTTCCGGAACTTTAATGCATGGCCACGGATGCTCATATTAAAATACTGCAGTCCAAACTGGAATCTAATTTCTAAAGGCAATTGTCTTTGTTAATTTTATTATAATTTATTTTATTAATTTTATTATTTATCTGATTTGTAAACTAAATATCATCTTCTGATTTGCAGGTATATGTTCAGATGAAAAATATGTTTGATGTACTGTACGATGCATGCGTTTATGTAAGCCACTTTATTAAAACATAAAAGATGTTACTTAAGAAACAGAAAAAAAGTAAGGTAGGGCAAGATTTATATCTGTTTAAGGTTGGTTGTTTAGGTACTGCAAAATCTGCATGAAGAATATTTCCTAAAGAATACTGTCGTGGTGTACATTCTAAGGGAAACCACTCCGTACATATGTTAAACACGAAGAAAATTATGAAAACATCACCGCAGTCAGAACGTTTTGTTGCCAAGATATAAACTTAGTAAAACATAACGCATACAACACAATAAAAAAACTAAAGAGATCAGACCAACATAAATTTTTCAGGTGTGAATTAGAGAAGTTTCTTGAGTCTCTGTAATCATTCAAATAAGAATAGCGAAAGAATAAAATGAAAAGGAAAGAATGAATATTACTTCTTATTAAAGTAAAATTTGAACGCTGCAATAATGCAAAAGAAATCTAAGAATGAAGAGAAAAAAATTCGCTTGTCTTTATTAACACAGTACAAATTTCTCTTTTATCGTCTTCCATACTATGTCACTAAATTATATACATTTAAATGTTTTAAAACTTTATGTTCATTCTGTTAATTTTGCAAATTTGATAAAAAATTTGAGTAACAGTTAAATGTACTAATTTTAGTAGCTGAATATGGCAAAGTACACAAAGGCTATCTGTGCAAGGGAAATGATGCTTTCATGGAGGATGTTCTAAGGAAAACTCTCTCATATTTATCTTACGCTCTGGAAAAATTACGAAAAGGGAATATGTAGCCGATTCATTTGTCTGAATACGAAACCAGCACAAACTGCCAGTTTTCAACATGCTCTAACTGTTTGGCAGTAAAAGAAGAAGATTTTCACATTTCCTAGAATATTTCAAAATTATAACAAATTTAAAAAAGAGATTTAATACAGAACTCAAGCATCTAAGCTTGTTTACAGGTGTACAGAAAATAAATACAAAGCATTTTATTTTGCTCTGAAAATTCAGAGCATAGCATTCAAGATGACCACAAGGAAATATTTGTGATCTACGTAATTTGAAATTGCAAAAATCGGGTTCAACTTTCGATAAAGGCTTTTAATAGTCATAAATAAAATTGATGCTTCCATAATTCTTTGTTAAAAATTTTAACATTTTTTATTATTAGATCTTTAATATTCTTTAATATAGATTAAATATCAGATTAGACTTTGAAAGATGGAAAAAGCGCGAAAATTCAAGTTTTCGAGTTTTAATTCTCTGTCTAAAGAAGGAATTCCTTGTGGAAATCTAGGATTCCAGTACCCCACACCACATCAATATTTTTTATAAACTTTTAATATTCACATGCAAGATTCAGAATGTTACTAGGCTACAAAAGAGGCATAATAACGTTTGAAAAGTGAGAATATTAAAATTTGCTTATCATCTAAATTAGCATGTCTTAGACTTTTATGTCGTAAAGTAAATTTTTGTTTAATGACTAGAAATACACTTCAAATACATAAAATTACAAATAAATTTCTACTTAATAAGATACAGGAAACTAACATGTACTGGATATTTTATGGTTATTAAGCCTAACCCACATAAATTCTTCTATAATACATTTTCTTGCGGTATATTCGAGTTGAAAGGGAAAAAAGTTAACCAACAGAAATCTCACTCACCTTTTGAAAGAAAACCGTGATTGGTGTTTACGGCATTCGGTTAAGGTGTGGAAACTGCCCTTTATATACCGGGGAGCGAAACAATAATTACATGACCTAGCCATCCGGTGAGCCCAAGAGGAAGTTGGAGCCGATCATCTTCGGAAGTGGGTCGTTTCCGATGGCTTTCCCATTTTCTGTAACCCAGATAGGTTACAGATAAGTCGGTTTTAATCACTTTTCTCTTCTTTTAGTCAATCCACGTCGGTCACTGTCCACCCTGGTTGCGTGCAGACTTTGCTTGGTGATCCATGAAAAACATGAATTTTATTGCACTTTCGCTGTTTAATCTTCGTGTAAGGAAGTTTCCTTACGCGTTGAACAAGCTTCTTTTTTTTCATTGTATTCTTAAGCTGAGAATTCTTCCAAATTTTTGGGTACAATTTTGCAGCTAAAAATATGGGATATATTGTGTTTATTGCATCTTATAGAGGCTTACGTTTTTTTCGAATTGAATAGAACAGCTCTGAATTCAGGACATTCAGGAATTTTTAGCTTTGAATGCGGAACAGCTATTTATATACACTTGCTCCTATTTTACTAATTATTACGACGCAAGAAAAAATTAAAAAAGAAAGCTGTTGGGAGTTAGAAAATCATTATATATCGAGATAAAACAATTAAAAAAAATTACTACAAATAGAAAGACATTTAAAATATCTGAAACACTATTTAAAGAACTCTCTTTTATCATTGTATTTATTTTATCTACATAATTCAACTCATCCTTTTCAGAGCTTTGTATTTCGTATTTTCTTAATTTGCTGTGGGTTTCTTCTCATGTGGGCCTTTTTGGCAATGAAGGGGCTGATACTCTAGTTAGAGTGGCTGTTGCTGATCCATCTCATCCCGGTTTGATTTTCTCTATCTCAGAGTTCTTTTCTATTTGCAAGACGTCTGGAGTACTTTATGTATCCAGGACTGAAACAGTGGTAGGTGCTCTCAGAGCTGGATTAGACGTTAAAAAAATAAGGACCAGCTTAGGACATTAAGGGGTATCACAGAATCACAAAAAGGTACTTAAGGATTCAGAAACGGTCAGAAATCCCCCAAAATGATGAAAAGCAAATGAGAAGAATCAGATATACACTGACTACCAATAAGTATTTGGACACCTATGCAAATGACGATATCTGCGGTCCTAAGGTACGTCACGGACTCCGCCGGTGTATATCGTGTAGGAAACAGCATCGGCTTTAGTCGCATGCAAGATGCCTCGCAGTTCGGAGCTTTCTGATTTCGAGAATATAATTATCGGGTATAAAAAATGTGGCCGATCCTTAAGGGACATATCTAGCGATCTGAAGTACCCAAAATCGACAGTGGCCTATGTGATTAAGAAGTGGAAGATGAGCGGTGATTGTCGGAATGTGCCCCGAGTCGGCAGACCAACGAAACTAGGTGATAGAGACCGACGAGGGCTGTCCAGTGAAATTCGGAAGAAACGCACCCAACCGATGGCCCTCATCCACGAGGAGTTTCAACAGGCATCCGGGAGTATTGTTTCAATGAATATCATCCGTAAGGAAGCACATCTGCTTGGTTTTCATGGTCGTGCTGCTGCCCATAAGCCTTTGATCACAAAGTCCAACCGCGCTACTCGGTTAGTGTGGTGCAAAGCACTTCGAAATTGGACCGTAGATCAGTGGAAACGGGTTCTTTGGAGTCACGAATCAAGGTTCACCCTTTACCGTTCGGATGGTAGGGTCTGGGTCTGGCGTCTACCTTTAGAACGTCTCCTTCCAGAATGCATTGTGCAAACAGTCAAGTTCGGCGGAGGTGGAATTATGGTCTGGGGGTGTTTCTTCTGGTACGGGCTGGGACTTTTGGTCTCTATTCATGGTAAGCTCAACTCCGATGCCTACTGCACTATTTTGGATGACAACGTGTTTCCTACGTTGTGGCAGTTTTAAGGGTTGGACCCCTGTTACTTTCAGGACGCCAATGCCTGTTGTCATGTTTCGACGTTAACCAAGGCTTGGTATGTTGCCAATGGAGTTCATCGAATGGACTGGCCTGCCCAGAGTCCAGACCTGAACCCAATCGAGAACCTCTGGGACGAGTTGTATCGCCGAATTCAGGGGACCCGTGCAAAATCGGTGAAGGAACTTCTATGTCTTCTCCAAGCCGAGTGGAAGAATATACCACTATCTGTCATACAAAGACCTGTGGAAAGTATGCCCCGGAGGGTCCACGCTATAATTACCTCTCGTGGAGGCTCTACCAACTATTGATTTTGAATAAAGTTAGTTTTTCTTTTCTATCACAAGTGTCCAAATACTTATTGGTAGTCAGTGTACTTGAACTGTTAGCTTCTTTGTCAACGTAGAGATGTATATATAGTGATAAAATGTTGCTTAAATACATAGTAATTAAATTTATAAGATGTAATATTTTATCCTTAGTTAATTGAGTGTAATTAGTAAGTGTATCCTTAGTTAAGTGAGTGGCGTTTGGAAGAGTGCGGGTATCAAACTACGCGATTTCAAACAAATAAAAGTGTTTTGGAAACGCATAGCCACAGCTGAAAAACCTAACGGGCTGGCTGCAAGCATAAGCATTTTCGTGGTTTAACGTGTATGTGACATAATTCAGGCAATGTTGTATTTACGCATGTGCGACTTGAATACAAGCCGGTATTCAGCCTGCTTTCGCAACATGAACACGAGACGCTTCGAAGTTTTTAAGATCTTCATGGAGAAGGATAGTCTTCCACGAAGATATATTCCTCCTATTAGACAGACAGTGCTATCCGGGATGGAAGATTCCTTCCATCCTGTTCTAGCTAGATTGCTCTGCTAACGATTCACGCAAAAACGTAGTGCTCTACTAACCCTAACAAAAGTGCGTTGTCTCAAAAGCCACTTTAAAAATAGATGTCCTTTCTCATAAAAGGCGCTATAGGGTATTTCCCCCGCCTTCTTAGTATACCTTCGTGGTGTTGTGGTCAGAACGCTTTGTGCGTATTCAAGATGACCATAGTTCGGATCCCGGCGAGGGCATTGTTCGTTTTTCCTCTCTCCTTCTTTCAAAAAATGCCTAATGTTTCTTCAGTGGCGCCCGAACTAAAATAGAGGTGGAAGATGGTTTTCCAACACCAGGATTTGGCGACTAGTTTCTCCTAAGCCCCAGTCGCCCTTTGAAAGGGCGAGTGTATAAGGTATTTCTCCCGCCTTCTTAGCATGACTTCGTGGTGTAGTGGTCAGCAGGCGCGGCGCATAATCGGCAGGTCCGCGGTCCAAGTCCCGGCGAGGGTATTTTCAACTCTCCTGCATTGAAAAACTACCTAACGTCTCTACAGTGGCGCCCGAACTAAAAAGGTGATGAATGATTATTCTTTACAACCAGGATTTGGCGAGTGGGTCCCTTAATCCCCAGTAACCCTTTGAAAGGGGAAGTATATAAGGTATTTCGCCCACCTTCTTAGCATGCCTTCGTGGTGTAATGGTCAGCACACTCGGGATGCACATGAAATAAGAATTTCAAAATCATGTATTTTCGTTGCACTTTGAAGCGTTGTCATTAAAAAAGTTGCATTCCAAGAATAATATGGTCCGAAGTGCGCAGTTTGCAATAATACTTGACAACATATATAGTGGAAACACAGCTGCACATGTTGTCAAGTATTGTTTTTAAATGTAAAAAAAATGTTTAGAACAGAGAATCTACATTTAGACGCAAGCAAAATAATTAATCGATTCTGGTGATAATTTTAAACACTGAAATTAAACTATTTTAATAAACATTGGATTTATGATCATCCAAAATATAATACGTTTTTGGGCATCTTGTATATATCATATATGAATTAGTAAATGAGACATCATTGCTGGAAAGCAGTTTTTATCTTCGAACAGTATGAAAGTGTCTCCCGCTTTTTAAGACCTTGCAGCGTTTAATTAAATCACATACATCAATTGTCTCTCGTTGTATCTTTTTGTTATATGTTTTGAACTTTGATTAATTTTTTTTAGTTAACTCTTTCTTTTTTTTACTTTTAAGGAACGTAGTATAAGTAGTATACTACTAAGAATATTTCTACTTTCCAAGTAAAACATTATTGTGCTTTATTCACGTTTCTAATCAATTAAAACGCACTTGCGTAAATTCAAGTGCACCATGTAAATTCAAGAATCACTATTGGGTTATTTCAGACTATGGCGCACTAATTCTTTAAGTGTTAACTATGCGGAGGACGCTTATGTTATATAATGTCATAGAAAACCTATTAAGATAATACATAACAATAGTACACAGAGTGGATTTATATTGATAAGTTGCATAGTTTTAAGTTACATATTTCATTCATTTATGGGAGCCCACCAGCGGCCGAGCAGTAAAGTCGCTGAGCACTGGTAGTTCGATCCTGGTGCTCAGATTCCGGAGAACGGGCTGGCTTCAGGGTTGTTTTCCTTGTTTTCTTCATGTGTAAGTTGTACACGAGCCGATTATTCTTAGAAAATCCTCCACGGAGTCATCTCTCCCCTTAGACAGATAGCCGTCGAGTACTTTGTTGTAACTAAAGAAAAAACAAAACCATTCATTTTTGGCATTTGATATGCCAAGGAAAATCCTCATATTTCAAATAATTATTTAAAGCATTACAGTTTATATCTGAATTATTTAAAGCATTACAGTTTATTTGAATATAGTTTAATGAAATCAGTACTGAAAATTATAAACTTATAAGAGATTATAAAAATTTTGATTGTTTACATTGTGCGAGTAATGAATGTAAAACCGTAAAATAACAATAGGATGACTGCAAACAATTAAAGGTTTTATGCGCCAGTATATCTGCAAGGTTTTATTTTAATTAACTGAATTATCCTTCAACCAGAATGGAATCTTACCGTTCACTCTGGTAATTTGAGTTTAAAGTTGAAAGCATAGCCGGATAGTGCTGCTTAACATGCATATCAAAGCATGTGCCGAAATAACAATGTTTTCAATTTAGTGATTCATTGGATAATTCCGCTTAAAATCTTTGGAAATCTGATAGATACCATGAGAGCATATGTGAAACTTGATTTTAATTTCGACGAGAGTAAATCGGCAGTGTGTTTCGTGGAAAGTGGCCATACAGCGGCGGAAAGGTAAAGTGGCTGAATGGTGATAACTCGAATGATGTTCAAATACTTGCTTGAACGGGCAAAACGAACTGGTTGGGCATTTCCGCGGTTATCCCCATGTGTAAAGTGGACAAAGACAGCTTCTTCATAAGGTCTTCCATAAAGGCTCCCTCATCCCTAGCCAGATAGTCCTCGCGTGCTTTGTCATAATCAAACATACCACAACTAATTATATCGCAAAACAGTTGTGGAATAATTTTCTCATGCACCGGTTGGTAAAGAGCAGGTCGATCCGAAGGTCGGTCCGGCTACCAAGCATTATGTCTGCTCGAACGAAAACTCCGCGACCTCCAAAACAGTCCCTTTTGATGATGTTGAAGGGGTTATTGCGTGTTCCCCGCTCTGTTCAGATGTGCATGTGTCTAGAATCGCAACTCAGACTAAATCTGCTCTCATCTGTAAAGAGTGCTCGTCCCCATTCATTGTCTCTGCAATTCCGGTGTTCCCGGCACCACAGAGAACGCCTTCTCCGATGGGCAGGCGTTAGAGGTACACACCGTACAGGGCATCGTGCAAACAGACCACCACCGTGCAGTCTTCTGGCCACGGTAAAACGCGATATCGGTCGTCCAGTCGCCTGTGTCATGTGTCTAGCGATTTCTCCCGCTGTCTGCCGCCTGTTTCTTCTGGCCTGTAAGGCAATATACCAGTCATCTGCGGGTGTGGTTCCTCGTGGACGACCACTACTAAACCCCCGGATAGCTGTTCCTGTAGTTTGAAATTGTCTCCAAAGTCGTGAAACGATGCTGTGAGCAATTCCGAACTCTGCAGCCCCACTTGTCACACTGCGGCCTTCCTCCAATTTCCCAATCATTCGACCTCGTGTAAAAGCATCCAGATGTTGTCTAATAGATTGATTATTCACCATTTCTCGCTGAGGCAGCAACTCGGTGGGATTTTAACTGCTATACAGCGTGCAATCTCTTTGCCAGAAATACTGATCTTACACCGACAGCATGCTTTATACTACTCAGACACTCCCTCATTACGTATACCTGCATATCTGCACATGTGCTACCGTATATCACCTTACTTAATCTCCTGATTGGTCTTTCTGTCCGCTCTGCCTCTTCGTTCAGCTGATATGCTAATTTTTCGACTTCGTCCTTAACTTTTGCACACCAGTGTAGTTCAAATGTATCTGAAAAAATTGTTAGGTCAACAAAGTGGTCATATAATTTCTATGTATCTGTATCGCTAGATGTGGTAACACAGTAAAAGTAGTAGTAGATTTTACTGTGAAACTGTGTTGAAAGTGCAATGAAGTGCTCGGAGAGATACGGCATTGAAATGCTCGGAGGCAAATTTTGTTTACCTGATAACGGCACACTCCGCCGACTGTCCGAGACTGTATAGACTGTCCGTGTGTTATACTCTGACAATATCGTACACGGACTGAAAATCAACGGAACCGATTCCTACTTTCCAGAATGGCAATCGGCAATCTATACTGTCCTTCAGGGTATGGTGCATGCCATCAGAATGGGTAGTGCGATGACCAGACCAAAGTTTATCTATAAATAGCCCCATCCTTCGTGGTCTCCGTACCAATGGGTATGGTGACTGTGGGAAGAAGATTCAGCGATGGGTGTAAGAGATAGAAAATTTACTTTAATATCCACAGTTGTATTTTCTCCCTCAATGAGCTTTTAGACTGATATATCAACCTCTTGTCGAATTCAGTTACCTAGGAGTCAGTCCGTGTAGTACCGAAGGTAGTTGACCAAACATGTACCTAGATACGATTTATCTGACTCAGGCAAAGCATGTGAATGGTTATTTGATTAAGAGAATCAGGCTTTCATGGAGCACTCTGTCAAGGAAATTGTTCGGATCCTTGTTCCACATCGGAAAAGCCACGAAAACACCTAAGCAGACAGTCCAGTTATCAGCATTTGACCCAGAGTCGAATTATCAGCGTTCAAAGACATTACCGTAAGGCATATCTAGTGAAAGGTTCGGTGGTAGAAACATGAATGTTGAACGACGAAATAGATGGTCACCCGACCAAAGGAAGTAAGTGACAATCTCCATGGGGTCTGAACAAATGGGTAGAAAACGAATAAAAAGCGGATGTCGGAAGAAATAAGGAGAATCGTGTAAACTAGGATGAAGGGGCTGTTTGGGTTCAGAGAAGTTTATCATCACGCAATAAGGACAAATCCTCGTAAGTGATGTTGAATGCAGGGCTGTTGCAGAATGTGGAGCTGCCATATACATAGGTAATACTGATCAAAGTTTCGTCAGTGACATTATTAGACATTGGGACCCAGTGTATTTTCTTCGCAGGTAATTCCTTTTTATAAAGGATTCCGAAAATGTAAATTATTTGAAATTTTTGTGCAAAGATAATGCCAGCACAGACTATGTTTTCTGTGTAGGACGGAATTTGTAAGCTAATGGGATCTTAAGCTTAGATTTTTCCAAAAGAACTAGGAGTACATATTGATTTTAGTTAAAAAAGAGCCTGATACGTGTGGAAGTTCCTTTGTAAAACAGCTTCTTGTAGGTATGACAAAATCAAGGAAAATATTATAGGAAAATATCTGAACGAAATAATGAATAATGAACCCTAATCCTCCAAAATATTAACTATGGTTTTGTGTTGAAAATCCTAAGATTTTAGGTTGAAAAATGAAAAGTTAAACATCATACCAAAATATTCAGTTTACCTCCTATAAAAAAACTGAGGAGTTTATTCGGAGAATTAGGTCGACTACATACTTCGAAGCTTCCGAATTAACTTCTGGATATTTCGAACAACCACAAGATCTAAGGGTGGGCCACACACAACGTTCATTATTAAATTGTGCATGAATGTCTTTCTAAGACTGCTGTTAAGATTATGTGCAATTCTCTCCATATTTCAGCTGGCGATAAGCATTAATTTACGGACTATGCTGAGGAATTACGTTTATTTTTGACAGCATAGTCACCGATAATACAAGCGATGAGCACTTTATAAGGATGTGCGTAAGGGTTTTCTCTACGAGAAGCGGAACTAAAGGAAAATGCATCAAAATATTTATTTGCAGCTACTGAACTTCACTACTTGAGCTACGAATCATCACAAGAAAGCAGAGCATTAGACGAGTCAAAGAACACTGAATTATAATTACCTGCCTTTTAACTACAGCGAAGCAGTTCACTTCTTTCTTGAAGTTATGTTCGTATCATAAGATATTCATTCAAGGTGTCGCAGAAATAGCAAAGCCACTGCTTAGTTTTTAATCTTATTTTTTAGCTGTCCTTTAAGTACGACTAAGGGATGAAATGAGTTAAAGATAAAGAAGGCTAAGTTTAGTTCACTGTAGTAGGTGGACACAAGAAAAGCTTAAGACCGCTTTAATTAAAACTCAGGTCTTAAAAGTCTCCTGATCCTGAGGTAAATTGGAAGTATCCTCTGGCAGATCTGATTTCCCTGTTCTTATGCAAGTTGGTAAGCTGGGTGCATATTTTAGCAGCAATTTCAGTGAAACACATATGAGGCATACAGTCTCCAAGACGGAATCATTAGCTATCTTGATGTCGGTTTATAAATTCGATTGTACCATATTATCCCAAAGAAACACAGAAGAGAAATACAGTCATATAGAGGGAAACATTAGCGGTCCTGGTGTTGGTATGTAATTGATTATTATACTTTGATATAGTGATTGTGCAGCAATTACTCGTCAGTGTACAGGAAAACGTTTATATCGACAAGATTAATAAAGTAGACTAAGGAGATATTGGAAATAATAATGAAGATATAACAAACCCCTTGAGAATAAAATATCCTATTTGCTGCCCTATAGATAATAATGTAGAATGATGAGGGAAAAGAATTGAAATGCGCAGTGGTAAGTCGAAAATCTGATATCACACAAGAGTCGATAATTAACAAGTTAAAAGAGGTTCCCGAATAAGGAAATGCTTATGCTTACTCAAGAGGATCCCGAAAATTTTGAACACACCTACAACTGAGGGATGGAAAAAGAGCAAATAACTGTGAAATAACTGATAATCTTTTTTACATACAAAATGCACAAATAGAAACACAGAACTTAGAGTTCAAATCACAGGATTTCTAAAATTAATTATTGGGAATGAACTGGCGTGCGAATGTTCCGCACCACAGTTAAACTTTGGGAATTTCTGTCCGGAAAAGGAAGGTCCCTGTATTATAGAATGGATAAGAGTAGCTGTGGTTTACATAAAGGGAAATTCTAAATAGTATTTATTGAAATATGAAACCAATTTTTTGTTGCTATTAAGGTTGCAGTCAGAAAACATAATTTTCTCCAATGTTAAAATAAGTGTAAATTGTTAAACTCTCTTAGGCAATGAGATCGATAAATAATGGCTGATTTCTGTACCGGAACTGTATATTTCATATATGAAAAGTTCTGTATTAGTGAAATGTATTGAAAGTTCTACTGAAAATGTGTCTAGGGTGGTTCCCAATCGTCTTCGTACACCTACGAGTTTCATAAAAATATTGCTTTATTCATTAATAAAATTTATAATTGAGAATGAGAATTTTTAGTTAATATCTTTAAAGTTTTCTAAAAGAAAAAGGTCTTAATAAATTACAAAAAAAAATTTGAAAGTTTTAACAACTGATTTGTATCTGGTTTGAAATACCACTTCGAATAACGATAACTGGAGGTATTAAGGCAATAAATATCAGCTTAATATTCATAAATTTTCAAGAATCAGGAATATCGCACTACTTCGTGTTGCTTTGCCATTTCCAATAATAACTGATTCTCTGCTTTAAAATTAATGTTATTAACATTAATTTTCTTCAAAGTAATTGATCTGTGAATTAAAACTAAATTGAAAAATGACAAAAAATAGAAAATAATTGTAAATTCAATTTTGATGACTGATTTATGTCTATTAATATTTCCTGTTCGGTGCACTGCCTCATGTGAATTTGCAAAAAAGAAAGGACAGTTCATTTTTTTGACTATACACATGATTTAGAATGAAGATTATATATGCTGAAACGTACTTATTTCTTTAGTTTTCTTTATGTATGCTTTACGTTTTCATTGAAAAAATATAACGTGAGATTTGGGTAATATATAAGTCTGAAGCTAAGCTGCAAATAAATAAAAAGTTAAGTTTTATGTAAATGTTTATTTCTTCTTTTTCACAAAACTATATGAATTACAATATATACATATTTCACCTGGCAGTGAAACAATTAATTTATATTGCTTCTTTTAATTACAGCACATATGTACATATTTGATGTGATGAGGAGATGACTTTTTTACACGTTGGCAATACGTCTTCTTATGAAGACTGAAAAATAGTGTTGACGATGATGTGACTTCATCCACAGTGGTGATGATGCTCTTGGAAAAGCTTAGCAATAAGCCCAGCAACCATGAGCTGTTCGAGACCATTTCCACTGTTGCCTCGATGCTTCATCATCATGGCACAAGTCTCCTGTACCAATATGGATCCCAAGATGAGGAAAACCAATGCGAAGCTGATGAGTTTCATGCCTGGAGCCATATTTAGAAGATTAGATCTAAAATGACAAATTGAACTTCATAGTGAACAAGAACAGGATGTAAGAATTAAATATTTTCGTCTGATTTATCACAATCGAAGTGAAAATTGAAAAGAAATGGAGGTTCATATACAAACCTACATTTCAGCATTACCTTACTGTGAGTTCAATTACTGTAGAGCTCAAAGTTTTAGAACCATGTTAAAAATATTCTGAGAAGTCTCTCTGAGACTACCGTATTTACATGCCTGTTCCCCCTTCCCTAGGGTATTTCACAAGGTTCTGAAAGTTTTTAAGTATTCACGAAAGTTTTCCCTTCCTCAAGAAGCTCAGAAAAGGAGGTCTTTAAATTTGGATTCATGGGCTCTATCTGATGAAGGAGTAATAATGAAGAGTTTAAATAATAGGGGATATTTGGTGTTTTTGAGGGTTCTGAAGACGATGCTTGAGGAGATAGAGAAACAATTGATTACGCTTGTAAGACCTCGCTGGCCCAACTTGTCAGACACTGGGATAGTGAGTGCTGCTATGCGTTAAGTTACACAAAAACGTGCGAAGGGGTTGAAACCCTTTTATTGTACCTTTAAAATTACAACTGCGTCTACTCGACTCTCACAAAGTGCGCCAACCCGGCGGTTCAACTAAAAGTAAGGTAAAACTGAAAATAAGAACTAGATGAACAAATATAAAACACTATGGACGAGGCTCTGAGAATCTAACTAACCGCGTTTTTAATTGTCGTTGATATTCAGCAAGATTACTGATTTAACAGTTGAAATCTAGTACTTCTGCAAAGCTAGGCACACAGGCCGATACGCGCAGATCTAAATTCTACCGAGCAATATCTCCAGCTTAGCTTGAAAGCAAGACTCTCACACTCTGGTTTCGTCTACAATTTAATTCAACTAGCTTCCTCTAAATTTGAATAAACTGCGCGTGTTACTACAATTTACATACTCTGGCATGGGCACTTCTAGGGGAAAATGAAGTCTAAACAGGAAAGGAATATTAACTTAAAACAAATGTTAGTTAAAGTAAATATAAACCCTACACGCTTAATCGATGCTTTTACCTTTTTAATTGTAATAATATTTTCATCACATGAAAAAAATGTTAATATAATTTAATAATTCGATTTTAAATATTAATGAAAAGTTCATTGCATGAAATATCAACAAAACGGTTATTGCATTTGATTGGTTTTGATTTGGTTTATTTGATTACAGCAAAGCACACGACAGCTCTCTGGTTAAAAGGAGAAATACCTTCGTGGTGGATTTTCTAAAGGAAACTGGCTCCTATACATGCTACACATAGGGAAAACCACGAAAGCGCCCATTGTAGTCAGCCGGTTTGCCGGGATTCGAATCCGGATTAAACAACCACCGTTCAACGACCTTAGCGCTTGGCCGCTGGTGAATCTGCATCTGACTGAAAGACTTAGTCAAATTCAAGGAACTGTTTAAATTGCTATATTTCTGGATACATGTCGAGGCCAACTTTATATGTATTTGAAGAAATCACCTGTTGGTAACCACATTGTATTCAAATGAAACTATATGAAGTCAAATTTGTTAATTTGTTAAAGATTGGGAAAAAAAGCTTGCAAATATTACAAGGTATTTTGTCCTTAAAAATACAATAATTTCTCATATTCAATAGATTTTACAAAAAGTATATGTAAGCTATGAGAAGTTTTTCTGAAAACATTATAAGTAATGAAAACAGTAAACATACCATTGTATTGCAATTAATGAAAACAAACTGTTCTTCAAACTGTAAGTAACGCAAAGCACTATATATATATATATAGTGTGTTTGAATGTAAAAAATAAGACCATATTGAAAATGGTAACTTAGAGGTAACTAAAAGCAGCTAAGTAAGTTAACAACGGTTAAGAAAGTTAACAGTTACTTAACGTTTAATAATGGTTAAAAAGTTACAGGTAACTAATAGCAGCTAAGTAATTTAATAACGATTAAGTACGAAAACAGTTAATTAATCTTAATAACGGTTAAAATGGTTAATATGTTAGAAGTAAACAGTAAATAATAACTTTTATGTATTACAGAAACTTTTCTTTTCTTTTTTTTAATTTCAAGGTAAAGGGTAACTAATAACTTTTATATATTACAGAGGATTGTTTTTTAATGTCAAGGCTACAGGGATTACCACTTCTGTATCCAAGTAAGGATTTTGATTGATTTCAAATCAACATCCTTTTAGTAGCGCAGTCTACTAGAACAGCTTAAATGATTATCGTCTGTTTCCCTAATGTTTCCGATCTGAAATGCATGAGAGAACAAAGCATGAAAGAAAATTAAAGAGAACTTTTGCAATTAATTAAAATTAATTAACTTATCAGACCATTAATTTTACTTTTGTTTTATATGATAACTTACGCAGCGTTTCGTTTACATCGATTAGAATAGAAAATAATTTACAGATTAATAATCAATTCTTATAATGCTGCAACCAAAATTTCGAAGAGAGTGTAATTTAGTTTGTTATATGTTTGTTTTTCCTTCTTTGAAAAGACTTTATTTTATATATGAAATATATATATTACTTTTTTTATATTTTATATTATTTTTTATTGTTATAATTTTTATTTTATATTATATTTTATTTTTTTATATGAAAGAATTAGTAAATCAGTATCGGTTTTCAACTAAAAAAAGGTAAAATGTTCCTCTTAATATAAATTTCCATTGAGAAAGCAATTAACATCAGGTATGCAATTTTTAATAATTTTAAAGTTTAAGCTTTAAATAATTTTATGTACAATCACACGCAAAACCAATATAACAGACCGTTAGTATTTCTCTTAATTTAAATTAATGTTATTGTATTTACAGATGTCAAAGTACACACTAAAATGAATTTTTGGATTTGAAGCTGAATACTGTTCTAATGAATAAAATGTTGCCAAAAATTAATACTAAATTAATTTTTCTTCTGTTGTATGGTATGTTAGTAGATGACTGATTGCAAAGGAAATCGGTTAGAATTATATGCCTTGGGAACTGAACTTTAACGGTTAAAAATCTGAGGTAAATTTATTGAGTAGGCAGGAAAGTAGTTTAAGTTTACACAAATAGATAGGGTTACATTCGTTTTGCTATTCTATTGTCAGTTTTATATTTTTTTTCTTTTGAGCTTTGGCAGCCGACACTTTTAGTTTACATCATACATAACATTAATTCCAAGTATTTCTCACTACAGTTCCTTCACGACGGTGTCGCTTATAAAGCATATTATCTGTATTGCACACAGACCTTGAGAAAAATTGTATGAAAATTCTCATGCATGCAATCATCGTTTTGCAAATATAGCCTTGTAGAGTCATTAGGTTATTTGGAAGCAGGAGACATGAAAAATGAGGAACGCCTTCGCCAGGAATCGACTCACGGACTTCTCGGTTATGCGTCGAGCGTGCTGATCACTACACCACAAAGGCATGTGAAGAAGTCGGAAGAAATACCTTATATACTCCCGGGTATAAGGGGTAGTATATAAGGTATAAAGGGGGAGTATATAAGATTTATCTCCCGTCTTTTTCGCAGCTCTTTAAAAACCCTTTTAAAGGGCGACTGGGAATTAGGAGCCCCAGTCGCCAAATCCCAGTGGGGGAGAATCTTCACCCACCACCCTTTTTTAGTTCGGACGCCAGTGTAGAGTCATTAGGTATTTTTGAAGCAGGAGAGATGAAAAATGAGCACCGCCTTCGTCGGGAATCGAACTCGGACATCTCGGTTATGCGTCGAGCGTGCTGACCACTGCATCACGAAGGCATGCGAAAAGGGCGGGAGACGTACCTTAGAACCTGAAAAATAGTTCCTAAAGCTAATAACTAAACGCTGATATGAACTAATTTCTGAATTTTGTCCTAAACCATTTTTCAAGAACATGCTGCCTATAAAGCCGAGATGAAGGATGAAGAAGTTGATAAAAGTTTGGTACTGCAGATGAGAGAAAAGATTTTTTTTTCTGATGAAAATAACCCTTACTACTTACAAGGCCCTAAAAACATTCGATAACCCAATTTTTTAATATTTTTTTTTTACCAGAGTTAAACTTTCGGTGCAATGCATCTGATTTTATTTTTCTTATAAAAACTAAATACAAAAGGCAGTGAAACTGATATGTTGGGTAAATAAACCGAATGCTTCGCTGCACTTAAAATAACATATTCCTTTTTTGAAATTTCGAAATGAGTTTTTGAAACAATATTTCATATCTCTTACACATACCTATTCCATACACGCTTGTTCATTTTTTATCTGGATACCACATTCATTCGTTGTGGCTAAACCTCATACCGACATAGACCCTTTTTGTTTTATGCATATGTTTGTATTTCAGTTTCAAACTTTGTTTATTAAATAGCAGGATATTTCCATGCAATGAAATTAATATTCGTCAGTAACTAATTAAAATACCTTGCTAACAATGACATTTCCGCCAGACTTCTTTACACTGCACAGATAAGACAAACTGCTTTAGGGAGGGATAACTTCATGAGGGGCTTTCTCAGACAAACTGGCTGCAGAGTCTGTTCATTTGGATTCGAATCCAGGTCGGAACTACCAGTGTTCAGCAATTTTACTGCTGGACCGCTGGCAGGCCAAACTATCAATAGGAAATGTGTTAAATATCTATAAAAGTCTTGTTTAATTTTGTAATATGTCAAGAAGTTTTATTTGTTTAAGTGTTCCTCAAAGCAGTTTATAATTATTTATTATTAAATAAAACTAAGACTTCATAGAGTCGTTAGGAATTTTGAAGCAGGAGGCGGGAAAATGTGCAATGCCTTTGCTTAGATTCGAACTCTGTACCTTCCGATTATAGCAGACCTGCTTTTCAATTGTATCACAAAGGCACTTACTAAGGAGGGAGAAAAAAAACCTTACAACTTGCTTATTTATTTCAATTAAGTCCATATAAATGAAAATGATTTTAGAAGTATAATTAAAAAAAATGACATTTTTTCATGGCATCATAAGTTCTCTCAATTGTTAATGACATACTTTTAGCGTTTATTTTAAACAAGCAATCGTCTAATAATAAAGAATAACGCAGTAACTTATTTAGATTAGGGCAAAGCAAACGAGGGAAATCTCGCCTAAAAGCAAGGATGTCTTCGTGGAGGACGTTTAAGGAAAAACAAGTTCATATTCAACTTAGACAAGAGAAAAACAGGAAAATCCCCTGTGCTGCTAGCCTAATTATCAGGATATGAAGCCAATTCAAAATATCAGTATCCAATTGTTTTATAGCTCGATCCCTGGTTAACAGTCAAAATCGAAAAAATTTGCATTCGTGAATACTTTTAAAACTTCCTATTTTTACTTAAAAGTAAACAATAGTTAATACATAATTATCCTATCTAGTTTATAAATTGACTACACGTTTTTGCAGCTATTTTTAAACCTCACTTAAATGCTCACATTGTTGCAAATAAATCAATTAAAGTTTTTGAAATTTTGTAAATATATTACCTGTGCAAAAGCAGACTGTTAGAAGAGCTGTAACAGCGATAGTTTTCAAGTGTTGCCATGAACAGAAATATATTCCTTTTTATACTGTTTACGAAAAATCTTTTTAGGTCTTGTTCTAAAAAAATTAGAGGAAAAGAGAAAGAAAAAAGTTCTGAAAATAATAGCAGAAATTAGAAATCCATCCGGAATTCATTAGAGATTATTTTCTCCGTTTGAAACCAATCTCATCCTAAGTGTTATAGCATTTTCATACCGCGTAAGGAAACATAGTTTCAATGTTAACCGCAGTCAAAGGGAACTTTCCATTTCCTTCCTCATTGTCCGTTAAGAGTTAAGTTGTTGATTTTGGAGGATAAGGCAGAAGAAACAATTTGTCTCGAGCTGTTGCTTGTAGAATCGACATCCATCGCAGGAAGTGATTATGGTGCTGGAGGAAGTGTTTGTGACGGTTGGGTAGAGATGTCTCGTCCCTTCCGTTTTTGAATTAAAATAATGCTCGGTTTATTAGGTTTAATATTTTACCTCTTTTCTTTATTGATGTCTATGTTTTTATCGGAATTGTTTTTTTCTTTAATTTGTCTACTTCCTGATTTTTAAAGTGTGAAGTTATGATTATGAGATCCATTTTAAGGATTTGTCCTAAATATGTTATGCTGTTGGCATTCGATTTCTATTACAGTTTCTATTTTTCTAATTTCAGACACTATTACCCTAATTTGGGTTTAATTTAGCTTGCCATGTTAACGTTATTTAGATATATCATTTTGTATTCTAATATACACCTTACCCCCCCACACAAAAAGGGACAGTTCTACATCTTCCATTCTCCTGGGCTAATTGACGAATTTTAACCTGCATTTTTCATGTCTCGAAAGCCTAACTTAGGATATATATTAGATTTATATACGGCATTCTCCTAGCATAGGTATTCTGACAAAAAATCTGATTTGAACTTGTTTCTGAAATGACGTATATTTTTTTTATATCTATGTTCGAGAGGTTGTGGTAGGGCAAGAGGGGTGGGAGTGGCTCGGACTTGTCCCTCCGGGGTGATCTCTATCAATACTGGGGGCGGAAATGAGCTACTGTCGGGCTGTCACAACACCTTACGGCGTTGGCTCTCATATATATGATTTTCAAGGCTCTTGTCAGCTACAGACGAATGTGACTCCTTGCCGCGAACCACAAAATTCAGTTAAAGAACAATATCACAAAATAATTTTAAACTGAGCATATCTTTAGAATTTCCTATACACAGTCTCTCACGCGCTGGTGATAAAAATGTTTTTTCTGTACAACGTTGCCATTGCTAGCTTTGAAATCATTGTTAATCAAAAATTCGTTAAAGTTTTACAAAATATGGAATCGACAGTAAAACAAATTCCAAATTTCATATTTGGGCTTCCCGATGCCGATATTCGCAGTAGGATTACGTCATGCAAAATTCGATGGCTCTAGGTACCGTCGTTTTATCACAATGTGAGAAACATGCATACATTTGTGCACATTCTTCATCATTTAATTTCTTTAAATATAATACAGGGCTGCAATATTTGGTGGCAAAAGTTTGAAAAGTGAACCGACATTCAATGTTTCCGACGCAAAATGCCGGAACTAAAACAAGAATGTTTCAGGGACAAAGCCTCTTTGGACTAAAAAGGAGGTTAGCAGGAGTGAGTGCGAGAGCAAAGTGGTAGAACTCAGCGAGAACTTGAAAACCTTAACAAAACATTTTGCGCTACTCTTAAAATCTGAAACCTGAAAAAATCAGATTTTTTTTAAAATAATTTTTATTTATTTATTTATTTTCAATAAAGACACTGGAAATTTTTTGGAATTTTCAGAAATTTGAAAAATTAGCCGATAACAAAGTTGCATATAATTATGAAAAAATTTCAATTAAAGATTATTTGAATTTGACTCTGTGCTATGTTACGCACTATAGAACACCGTTCTGAAAAGCTGATATTTATCACGACTCAAAGCACGGCGATACTGTCAATAAGTAAAATATGAACAAAATTTAAAGGTAGTTTATAGTAATTGTAGTATATCGTAATTTCATAACCCCTTCCCCTTACTAATGGTGTTGTCTATTTTCTTGGCATATATATTGAAACTGTGTTCCTATGTCTTTCAAGGGACTATATAAGGTATAGCTCCCACATTATTAGCGTGCCTTCGTGGTGTAATGGTCAGCACACTGAGCCGGTATTTCAGAGGTCCGTGGTTCGATTCCCGGCGAAGGAATTGCATATTTTTCATGTCTCCTGCTTGTAATTAACCTGATGTCTCTACAACTATTACTAAAGACGTATTAAGACGTATAAACAAAATTTTAATATACGATGTGAAGTATATTGCATATCAGTTGCACAGTTTTGATAATACTAACCCATTACTGATATTATATAATTTTATTAATGAATTTCAATTTGTTTAAGATATTAATTATGTTAAAAAATTCTTAATTTAATCATTTAGTAACTATTTAATTTATGTTAATATTTTAAGCAATTTACCCAATTTTTTATAATTAATATTTTGAAAATTATATTAACACAAATTTAATGTTTTTAAAATCATAAGAATGCAAATTTCTGTACATAGTTACTTGAAATAAAAAAAAAAGTCGCCATGCATTTATTTGAATTACCACCTAGAATAAGTAGTACTTTTTTCAAGAACATTTTAAAGTGAAGTTTATGTTTTTCAAAGAAAAAGTCTTTAATTATCATCTGACGTTTTTCTGAATCTGAATCTTAAGCAATGCGCTATGAAACGAATTAAGTTCTTAAAATGTTTTCCCGCGTGTATAGACATACAAAGAAATTTCTGAGGATGTCAGTGCAGCAGATAACATTTTGAAAAGACGGTAGAATATTTCTTCATTTTCTTCTTCAGGTATATTACTTAAATGCTCATTTTGTAAAAGGTTTTCAATCAGTTCTTCGACTCTGCGTAAGTCTGACGTCATTAAATTGGCATCACAGTTTACGTATACCTCGATTGTAATATCTAATCCATGCAGTTTCCAGTCTTCTTCATCTATAATAAAAATGTCGTTATTATTTCTCTCGTCAGCAATTTCACTTGACTGTTTCTAGAATGCTGTTTAATAAAGCAATTTTTAATTGTTTACGATTTTATTTGAATCCAAGCAAGTGAAATCATATTTTTATCCTAAAGATGTTTAAATTTTTGTGTATTTGCTGTAGTTATATTTTGAAGAGCTAGCCATTTTCAAATTCTTAATTTGTCGAGCATTTTCAAATTCTTAATGACACCCAGATCTAAAGGTTATACTGTAGACAGTAGGAATGTTTTTGAAAACAAAAGACGTGAAAAATGAGCAATGTCCTCGCCAGGACTCGAACCTCGAACCTCTCGAATACGCGTCGAGTCTGCTGTCCATTACACTACGAAGTCATGCTAAGGAGGCGGTTTTGCCTTTTCATAGGTTTTTCTATTTTCTTGAGCCAATCTGCAAAAATGTGTTCGTAGTTATGCATACTTTATATTCTAATGGCGGAGATTTAATATGTGTGAAGCACCCTGGTTTTTGTGGCTTTTCTATAACTGACTCTTTTTTCAGTACCATCAGCACTGCACAAAGTAAAACAGTGAGATGTTCTTTACTTTCCTTAGCTCCATGAAACTGGTCACGTTTGAAAACTATAGCCTTTGCAGGCAGAAGATTAAAGAAATGATCAGTTTTATCGTCACTAAAAATGTCTTTAAATTTATATCCAACTATTTTGGTGGATAAGTACTTGAACCACTCATCCACTGACTCAGCAGATTCTCCATTTATTATATGAAATTAGATTCCAAGCGGCAATTTAAATGTATGCGATCAGCCGAAAAGCAAGCTTCCTTCAATTGAAAATTGAAGTGCTATTTCTTTGAACTTCTTGATTAACAAAGGCCCATTCACAGGAATATTGAATGCACTGAATGAAACATTTTATTACGTCGACTGCTGAAAATTTTCCGTATTGAACGCGTAATTTCTTTGAAGCATATTGTCCGCAAACTTCTTCTCTTCCTTCAGTTTTTTTTATATCATAAAAAACCGTATCTATTTTCCTTTACAAGTATTCCCTCTATTCGTGAAGGGGTTTTTAACTCCTGTACCAGACTACGATGTCTTAAGGCTTTGTTTTTTTCTTCTGTCCCCACAGCTGGAAAAAATCTTTGAACGGTGGGGGTGCGAAATGTAAAACCAATGGTGTAACTCTCTCAAACGTGACTTATAGTTGAAGTTATTCGACATATAAAAGAAATAGTTTACTATTAAAATAAATAGGACTGAATCGGAACCAAGATAAAACGACCTATAAATGTAAAAGGCGTATAAACGAGAAACGTATAAACTGTGCTTTTACTATATTTAGTAATTTCTTAAACTTTCAAAAATTTTAGGTTAAAAAAATAAATTTTGATGGACGAAAAGATCCTAAAAAATAAAAATTTGCACGAAAAATTTGTGTGATTTTTTTTCCCTCATCTTGGATAGAGATGACATCAAGAAACAGCAGAATTCACTTTAACAGTCATAAATATTTCTTCATATTACGTTCTTTCGTCAAACCCAAAATGGCCATTAATTTAAGAATTCGAGTTTAATCTGTCACACGCTTTTAAACCTTAAAAGTATAAGTTTCATTGATGTACAGAATTTAATTTGCTTTTAACACAAAATCAAACAAATAGTTATAAGAAAGCAATTAAGTGCATAAAGGTTCGTTTACACTAGTGAAACATTGAGCCTAAGAAACACATGCGAACTTCGCGGCTCGCGTTGTTAGCATGTCTTTCGTATTGCGAGGAGATATTTAACTCTCGAAATTTTCAATAAAGTTATCATTTAAGCTATTTATTTAAATGCTTACATATGCAGTTTATTTTTTAAAAAAGTGAGTAACTTTTTATCCTTTGAACGGAGTCATCAACTTCGCGAAAGTTTCTTGGGCTTAAAGTTCCGCTAGTGTAAATGAGTCAAATAGTCATTGTAGCATTATTTTCTTCAATACGATTTCGTATCTCTGTATGTTCCTCGCAGAACTGCTAGTTATATTTTCCAACTGGAGGTTTTTGTGCTGCAGAAATACTTAGATTAAGCATTCCGAGAAGCATTTCCTTCTCTGTTAAAATACATCTATGCAAATAGCATATCTACAGGAAAATGCAGAAGAAAGAAAAAAAATGATTCCGAATGCAGAATTTTCGAAAATGTAGACTGCGAAAAAAAAGGGTGAGGACAGTTCTATATCTCCCGTTCTACTGAGCCGATTGACGAAATTGCGTTTGTCTTTTCTCGAAAGCGTGACTTAGGATATATACTAGATTTATATATAGCATTATTCTAACATAGGTATTTTGACACAAAATGGGTTTTTTTCTGGAATAACATACCAATGTTTTTCCATATTTTGTTTCTACGACTCAATTTATGCCTAAATATTAAATTGTTTAAAATTTGGTTGGAAATTTACGGAGAAATTCAAAAATTTAATTTGGCGAATTGTTTTCAGTTTGCTCCAAGAATAATTCACTTGGCGAACTTTTTAATGCTTGGCAACCGATTTTCCTATCCCTTCCATTGTAATGGAGCGGAAAAAAGTCACATCTTTCGTACCTTTTTACATTGTGCATAAGCGGAAAAATAGTCACATCGTTCTTCTTTCAAATAATTTCAACAAAGTGCGTAAACCACATTAGATGTTATTATTGCTTTCAACAAATATGCGAAATTTCAAAACGCGTCATTATATAAATTCACGTATAGCTTCGAAAATTTTGAATAAAAGCTCTAACGTTTTGTAAGTATACTTAGAAATACATTTACCTCAAGTTGATGATAAAAATTTTGTAGGTCATAGTTCAAAATCATTTTCAAAACATTTATAAAAATTGCTTAAAATTTAAACAATAATTCATAAAAAATGGGCGAATTTTGTTTGGAGGGAACCTAAATTTCGAACTGTGAAGGATCAAGTAAGTGTAATAAAATAGAGATTATCAATAAATACATACCAAATTGAATTGAGGAGCTAAAATTTTGAGAGCTAATTTTTTAAAAACTACTCATGCGATTCTTACGAAACTTGGCAGTTTGTCATAATTGGAGTCGTAGAATCGAAATATGGAAAACAAATTGGCATGTCGTTTCAGAAACGTCCGATTTTGTGTCTAAATACCTATATTAGAATAATGCTATATAAAAATCTAATACATATCCTAAGTCGCGCTTTCGACACATGGAAAACGCAATTTGAATTTCGTCAATCGAGCTAGTAGAACGGGAGATATGGAATTGTCCGTTTTTTTTGCGCAGCGTACCTGATGAGTTTTTTGTTATCGAAAATAAAGAAAGCTTTGCGTGATTTGTACAAGTATTGTCTTATAAGTGAATATGATATGAGGAGACAGTGGTTATCGAAACATATGAACATCTATGAGTGACTGATTAACCAGGAAAGAAATAATCGAATGGATTGTATAAAGTAACAACACTGATAGGAAGCAATAAATCTTTCAATAAAACTGTAAATGCAGAGAGGATGATAAAGTCATTTATTTAATAGCTGAAGAAATATAAAAAAGAGATATCTATTATTGATGCGAAATTAATAATAAAATACTCAGGTGTATTTTATATCTGCGATGCAATTTACTTCAACCACGGCTGAACAGTGGCTGACAACAACAATTTAGTCAATGGTCGAATATGTGGCGTAGTATAAGCTAATTAACCAATCATAGGGTGAGGCAGTTTATGTTAATTAATTTGAAACGTTAATGTGACTACTCCTATACATAGCCACCGCCAGGTTATACATTAGACTGGAATGTATTTAATTCGAAGGTTTATAATGTTTTAGGTATAGAGCAGTTACCAGAAACACACGTTATATCGCCCAGCTCTGCTAATGAATATTCCGGCTTTAGACATTTTGCTAGGCGATGTTAATACGCGCCATTTAAATTTTGAGTCAACTCATGTAAGCCAATTTGTGTAGTCTTCGATTAAGATGCGTTTGATTTGAAATATCAGTTTTGTTATTTAAATTCCCGCAAATGGCGGAGTTCTCTTTTACGCACAAGTTGTGCTTTCTGTTCATTTCAATATTTAACAAAAAGATTATTTAAAGTTTTTTCATGACTTTTATTATAGTATTGTAGACATAGAGATAATTTGCTCGTCACTCTTTTAAATTCTGAAGGACGTCAATTAATACTACATAAATAGGTCAATTGATACTATAAACACAGTAGCGACATTTTCCAAATTCCTGACACCATTTAGTGAAAGAGAGTACTTAAACCAAAATTAAATTTGTGGACTTTATGAATAATGGCGGCGACAGAAAGACAAGACATCCTTAGAACGTATCATTAAGTATTTTTATACATAAGTGGGAAATTGCAAAGGAAGCTTAGACTTAACAACATACGGAACGAGCATACTGAAGCATACGCCCAAAAAATATGATTCTTTCAGAAGTGTCTCAGTGTTTAATAAAGTTTTCCGTTTTACTATAAAACAAATGTGTTTGAGACAGTTTGATCCATCCAGAGCTACTTGCAAAGAACCTTTGTAAGATACATATTGTAAGGTTTATCCTACGTTTATTAACAGTTATTTTAAGTTTTGTATCTTTCCTATCTTATTCTAATTTCAGCTATTGCAATTTCCTGCCAGAATGTGAATTCAGAAACGCAGTTAATGCAAATGAGAAAGAGTGCTATTTAAGTCGGTACTTCACCGAGTTCGAAAGAGAGAGTCTGATACCTTGACTAGAGCGCGTTTGCCATTTGGCTACATTCTCTCTTAGTTACTACTCTCGGCCTTACCTTAGGCCCTTGCTTGGCTTCGCCGATTTAATTAATACTTAGGGGCCAACAAGTTAGATTTCTGATAGCTTCGTCTATACCTTTCAAATAGCTTATTTAAGCTAGTTTAGTTTAAATTATTATTATTATAAGTTCAAGCTCGAGTGGAGGCTTTGTGTAAAGTTCCAAATAGAATCTGATTGTAAATATGCTGTAAAATAAAGGGTTGTAAACCCTCTTTAAGTATTACGTATTCTGTTCACACACTTAAGCGATTATTCGCTTGTCAGTGTTCGTGGGGTTCTAAGTTAGAACTTTAGAATTAAATAGTAAAACCCCACAATATAATAATTTCAGCGCGGTCAAGTTATCCATTACTCAAATGTGGACCGGATCCCAAACTGGAAGTGATCTGAAAAGTGCTTTTATACTGTATGACTTGGGAAAATTTGATAAAGAATGCATTGATTCAAATTTTTATACAAATGTTCAAAATATACAATGATACATTTCTCTATTTCACAGCACATGTTGTTTCAAACAGCTCTAGAAATGAATATCATAAAAGCAAACTGAAAATAATTTTCCGCAGATATTTTAACGGAGGTAAGGTATTTTCTTTCCCTTTACGCATCTCTTAATGGGGTAATTAGAAAGTAAATACGGCAAGTGGAAAGGTCAGGATTTCGGATCCCGACAAGGAAAATGGTCAATTTTTCATGTCCTGCTTTTAAAACAAACCTAATGACTCGGCAGTCTTAATTTCGAGTCTATTGCAGACATTAAGAAAAACAATACCATAGTTGGACTTTAATCAACCTTATTTTTATTGATGAAAAAGAAATTACTGTGAAAAATAATTTTACACTGCGTTAGCAATAACCTGTAAATTTGTCGTATAATAATTAGTTATACGGCCCATTTCTTATGCTTTATTTAAACGAATAATATTTTTGAAAGAAATAAGACAAACAAATCAATGTATAAATACATTATGTCTGCTGCGCGGATATGAACATACATTCTGCCCATAAAAAAGGCGAGGGGGGTGGTTCTTATATTCTGCTCTCCTGGGCCATTTGATGAAATTTAATTTACGTTTTTTATTTCTCTACAGCTCAACTTTAAGATAAGTTTTAGATTTATATACAGCATTGCTCTAATATTAGTATTTTGCCACAAATCAGAATTTTTCTGAAATGACATAAAGATATTTTTCCACATTTCGATTCTAGGACTCAAATTATGCCTAATTATTAAATTTTGTCAAATTTGGTGAGAAACCTACCTAATTAAACAATTTATCTTATCGCACTCTTACAGTATGCGTCAAAAATAATTCATTTGGCGAAATTCTTAATTTATGGTAGCCTATTTTCGTTTCTCTTTCATAGTGCACGAACAGAAAAAAAAAGATGCGTCGCTAAGTTTTTCAAATAATTATAACAAACTGCGTAAATCACATTTGGCGTTATTATCGCTTATAACAACTATGCCAAATTTCAAAACGGGCCAATATGTAAATTCACGCATATCTTGGAAAACTTTGAATAAAAAACTCTAATGTGCTACAGGTATGCTAAGAAATACATCTGCTTTAAGCTGATAGTAAAAATATTATTATATTCAAAAACGTTTTCGAAAAGTTTATAAAAATTACTAAAAAGTAAAAATTTTAAAAAAATCAGAAAATATCTGCAAATTTTATTTGGATTGAGCTTAAATTTCAAATTTTGAAAGAAGGAATTAAGTACATTTAAATAAAAAAAGAGGTACTAGTAATAATATGCCAAGTTAAATTAGCATTGAGGAGCTAAAATTTTGAGAGCTAATTTTTCAAACAGTACTTGCGCGATTTTTAGAAAACGTGGCACGTTTGGCATAATTTGAGTCGTAGAATTGAAATACGGAAATATATAGATATGCCACTTCAGAAAAGTCTGATTTTGAGTCAAAATACCTGTGTTAGAATAATGATATATATATATAAATCTAATATATATCCTATGTCGTGCTTTATCCTAAACGCAAATCCAATTTCGTCTGTCGTCCCAGTCGATCGGGAAATTATAGAACTGTTCCAATTTTTTTCGCCGAGCATACTTGATGGCATCAGGTATTTAAGAATGATTCTTAAAATCATATGAAAAACATTAGAATTACTCATTCATTGGCAAAACAAAGCATTTCTTTTAAGAGAAGTTTTAAATTTTAATGAAATTTGAATTAACCAGAATGAAGAATAGATGACGTAGAAAGAGATTACTTCTGAAAACTACAAACGGTTGTTTGCGGCCTTATGTATCTCACAAAACCGTGTGGTAAGTATCCCACACAATTAAAATAACGGTTAGCCTTAGAAAATTGAAATTTTCTGTATTTGACGGCTATAACATCTAGTTGTGCAACTCCCTTTTTCATTCCAACTGGCGGTACCACACGTATATATACTATATATACCAAACCTCTTACCTGGCTTAAAAGTGCTTATTCTTATCGTAAATTATGGAAGTAATTTCATCTTAAATTTTCTATGGTATTTTTGCTACTTTTCTATAGTATTTATTGTTAGAATAAAAAAAAAGTTTTTAATTTCACATCAGGATTTTGGAAACTTCATTTTTTCAGGAGACAGCAAATGCTAAAAAGCTCTGAAATAATTTTTGTATTTAAAGCACAATTTTGATTTGATTTTCCAAAATACCAAAATCTTTCGAAATGATTTAACAGCGAATCACATTTCTTTTGCCCTTATATTTTTGCAAAGTATTCTGCAGTTTACAGAAGGATTGCTTTGATATATGTATTTTTACTTATGAAGGTTCTATACAAACTATCATGTCTTTTTCAACTTTTTCTTCATACTTGTACTGTTTTTCTACACTGGTTGGTGTGCAAAGCTTAAGCAACAATGTAAATTTCAATCAGATAGCCATGAAACTGCAGAAGAGGTATACTTGTAATCAGTACAATGAACACGCAATTCAGTAGAAAAGTCATGACTATGCAAATGTCAGAAACAAAACGTCACAGGCGATGTGAGCGTAAACAAAACGCTTGAGGTCGGCCCTCTCAACTGCAATAAAAGGAAGGATGGAGACGCAATTAAAGACATTCGATGCAAGTGAGTTCTTCCGTCAAATATAGATAGAAGAAATCACCTAGATGACTTCACACGTAGAAGAAAGATCGGAAAGCTGGAGGAGGGCGTAGTGTGACCAGTGTAGCTGAAGAGTTTGGAACCAACAAAAGTGTCGTTTCTCGCGCTTGGAAAGCCTTACAAACCATAGGTACAGCTGTCAGAAAGGTTGCGGGTGGCCGTCACAGGAAAACAAGTGCAGTCGATGACCTTATATAGTTCTTATATTTTGTGTTTCAATTTTTCCTTTGTTGAAATGGGCTTGGCCTGTCATGACCATGTGACCAACTTATTCGGTTAGGCGGGTCGGGCTGCTCCCACTACTGCTACTGCTACCGTATATCGTCCTGCAGGTGAAAAGAGCCCGGAACCAGTCAGCAAGCTCAACAACCGTCGGGTAAGGAAGTCAGCAAGCCCGTTACAACTACAACGACGGGGCGACAAGTCTAGCGATTTACTGTGTCCACACGCCTCACAAAGGTGGCCTATTCGCCCACCGTCCTGAACGCTGCATTCCTTTGAAAGTTGCCTATCGGCGAGTGGTGCAAGGAACACAAACCTGGACATCTCATGAATGGAGTAATGTCCTCTTTACGGATGAGAGTCGTTTTAGTGCCACAAGAGATTCTCGACGCTAGTTTATTTGGAGAGAGGTTGGTACACGGTTTCATCCCAGTAACATCACGGAAAGAGACCGTTACGGTCGTCCTGGAGTTCTTGTCTTTAGAGGCATTATGCTGCACGGGTGGACAGAGCTCCACGTTTCCGATAGAGATTCTGTAACTGGAGATCGCTATTATCAGGAGGTGATCCTTCCTCATGTGCGTCCATCTTAAGGTGTTCCGAGGGTCAATGGAGCAGACTTCGTTTTTATAGCTGACAATGCAAAGCCACATCGGACTCTTGCTGTTCAGAAGCTACTGGAAAGAAGGAGCTCCCAACAACTGAAACCGATGCTGATTGAGGAACGGCCATTCTTACCTCATGATCTAATGAACAGTCTGCTGCTGAGTATGGAGAGACGGGGCGAAGCAACCGTTGCAATAAGGGGAGCGCATATCCCATACTAAAGAACATGTGCTTGTTGTTCTTCCTCTTGTACAGGCAATCATGTCTAACGGTACTATGAGTTCAATAAAGCCTTTTGTTGTTAGATTCCATACTATATGCATTGTATTCATTTTTGCGCAGCCGTGCTTTCGTCATCATTTAAATACAAAATGCTGTTTATTATTCACTTTAAAAAAAGATTTTATATTTTAATTCGTTGTTTCAGTTTTTGAATATTTTTAATTTTTTTATCCTAGTGGCTAAATAAATAGCTTGATTAGTTCAATTATTATTTATATTATAAATAAAGGTTTTTTTCCATGTATTTCGGAATTATCTTCTGTTTTTTTAAACGTATTTTCGGACATTTATGAAGGCATTAAGAAAAACATCTAGCCAAACGGCATTTATTTTCAGCATTTATTAGAATACTAGCGGACAAGCCCGCCAGATGAGCGGGCTGCGGCCAAAGCAAAGTTTAAGTTCTATGTGCAGTTGAAAAGAAAATGTATAAAATCATTTTAATATGAAAGGAATTAATTAATTCTCTCCAAGCAACAACCAATTCGTAAATAATTCTTTAGTTGCCAAACCAGGAAAGAAAAACGTTTGACGCTTCAGGTATACATATGACGTCATAATTTAAATTTGATGTAACATAAAAATTTCTTTCCAATTTTAATAAAAGAAGTAACGTGGCAATAACAATTATCCTAATCTAAAACAAAGAGGTGCCAACAGCAGCTATTTATTTAAAATGCTGATATTAACGAAAAGATTTCGGCATACAATGACAATTTCGGCATACATGCAATGGCGTG
This sequence comes from Stegodyphus mimosarum, assembly GCA_000611955.2. Taxonomy (NCBI): domain Eukaryota; kingdom Metazoa; phylum Arthropoda; class Arachnida; order Araneae; family Eresidae; genus Stegodyphus; species Stegodyphus mimosarum. Next base: position 164,216 of record KK121358.1, on the reverse strand, counting down.
CTTTCTTCAAAGTCAGAATATGATCTTGATTTTATTTCTCCAGCGAGCGAGACGTTTGCCACTCAGAAATACGAGTTCGAAAATTAGAGTTTTTAATTAATATTTCCGCTGATTAAAGTCGTACGAAGATAAGAATGGTCGAAATGTCTTCTCACTAATTTTTGAAATCTGAGGAAACTCTCGTCCTCGTTCCGGGGAAGATGATGTCACAAACAAAGAAACAGACAGACGCTCACAAATTTTAAATAGTATAGATTTTAATATTTTGAAGCTTTAATACTAAATTTAAGGTGTTCCGAAAATTTGAACTTTAAGACCCTTATAAATATATTTGTTTTTAATAGTGTAAGAGTTTATTTATTTTTGTCTAACCAGTGAGTTTATGTTCAGTACCTTTACTGCCATTCTCCTTTTCTATTTTCCTGTCGGAATTTTTAGTTCGCGCATATTTAAATAAGATAAAAAGATACAGTATTTAAAGGAAGGTTTTAGCTTGTTTAACCAGAGAGTATTTCGCCCGCTGAAGGCCAGGTAACTATCTGCAGTTCTAAGATAGCGGCTGTCTGCCGAGTAGTTTTATTCCTGCCAATAGTGCTTATCACCCCGGATGTCTGTATTTAATAGAAGCAGTTTCTATTACCCAACTCTTACGTTATTCATTATGTGGGTGGCCTCTTGATAAACAAAGTTCCACTGAATTAAGTGCGCTACAGGTAATTAGTTGTACTGGCTAAGTTAAATGTAATATGACAAATAGTATTTTAAAAGAATGCTTCGTGTTACACTAAAATTTCATTTTAAAATAAGACGTGCTAACGTGATTAATGGGAAAAAATGTTTTTTAGATTCTTTATCCCACAAGATATTTATTATGGTCTTAAGATAATTTAAAGTAACTAAATTATTTTTTAAATTTCTATAGCAGTTTACTAAAATGGGCTCTTTACTAGCAAGTCCTAGTCTAAAGCAAGGTCAGCAGGCAAACCAGGTTAGGCTCTTCCCAATGCTGACGTCACTTTCTTGCAGAGGTGGAAGAAGAGATGATGTAAAAGCCAGTACGGAAGAATTTGCTTTTGAACGGCTTAACAATCAGGAACTTCATACGAGAACAAACCTTGCAGTATAGCAACTATGGACTAACCATTACTGTACGCGGTGGATGCCCTATGTATCACTTCGTATCAAAGAAAATCAAAGTAAAATTTTCAGCTATCGGTATATTTTAATATATTTTAGTTAATAATTTAATGTATAGCAGTAGAAATAATTCAAAGAGACCCGTCTTTCTTGGAAAAAATGAAAATTCGTCATCACAATATGTATTGAAATTTTATTGATGATGAACTGAAGATATTTACAAATAATATACAATATTATACAAAAGTCATATACAGTGACTAGAAAATAATAAATATTATCGCATCCATGCATGTGATTGTGGTTCGTAACCATAGTGATCAAGGTGAGCATCGTGGCTTTCGAAAGAGTGGCCGATTCCGTTTCCAACACCACCTCCCATCCCGTAGCCTCCTCCCATGCCATAGCCATGACCATGACCTCTGTAGCTGCTGTGGTGATGATGCTTATGCTTGTGAATTTCGCTCAGCAACTTGACCACTAAACCAGCTGCAAGTATAGAAGCTGCTCCCATTCCTCCTCCGCCATGTCCGTGACCGCCTTTGATGATGAGCATTGGTCCATGCATGGCTTCACCGGGGCTTGTGAAGAATGCAACTAACAAGCAAGCGGTAAGCAGCTGAAACAGGCCCATTTTAGTTGGCTTTGGGCATTGCATTTTCGCAACTGAAAATGAAAAATAATCTATTGTGAACATACTTAATGGAATAAAAAAGAAAAACGTTTGTTTCAATTTATAGACTTAATTAATTATACTTGAAAATTTACGTGATCTTTCTGTTACTTTCTATGCAATTCTTAATGTCGTGAACAGAGTATCTAACGTTTTGATTTTAATCATCAACGATACTAAGCTGTTTAAGTTTTATGGTTTTCTTCTTTTCGATCAGAACTTTCATTGTTAGAACTTCCTTCGATTTGATAAGCACTTTGAAAATGAAATCATTTTGATGAAAATGCTTAAGAACGCAACTTCAGTCGTCAAAGAAAATATTAAGTTGTATGTATATTCATTATTAACAAAGAAGAATAACAGAATACTAAACAGAATTAGATTTGCCGTTATATAAATTAGGTAGGATAAAAGATAACGTAAACCTTTCTGTACCGTAAACAATTTCGTGTATTACAATATTGATCTATGCTACGTTGTGTAAGAAGTAAAAGCTAAGTTATCCATAATGAAGTTTGTAATTAAAAAGTTTGCACTTTTAACTCATACGAATATTTTACTTGATTATTTATTATAATATAAGAATACAATATAGTTGTAGAGTCATTAGGTTATTTGGAAGCAGGAGATGTGGAAAAGGAGCAATGCCTTCTCCGGGACTCGAACCTCTCGAATACTCGTCGAGTGTACTGACCACTACACCACGGAGGCATGCCAAGAAGGCAAAAGAAGTACCTTATATACCTCCCCTTTTAAAGGGCGACTGGGAATTAAGGGACACATTCGCCAAATCCTGGTGATGGAGAATCATCATCATCCACCACCTGCTTTAGTTCGGACACCACTGTAGAGACATTAGGTAATTTCTAAGCAGAAGATGTGAAAAATGAGAAATGACCTCGCCGGGATTCGAACCATGAACCTCTCGAATACATCTCGAGTGTGCTGACCACTGCACCACGAAAGCATACCATAAGGTGGGAGAAATATCTTATTTAGTTAATGTGAACGGCTATATTCAGAGTTAGATATCACAAAGAAATCTTTATTCTCGAAAGAAGATCCGAATAATCATCGTCAAGCATATATTAAAAAAGTGAAGGACTAAAGAAAAAATAACTGCAAATTAAAGAAGTAATTATTCGTTTCTCTAAACGTAATTATTTTGGACTCTCATTTCTAGAAAATGTAATTAATGTACCTAATTGGTTTTAACGATCTGAGTTTCTATCTTTAAAAATCTAACTAGATTGAATGTCCAGGTGTCCCGGATTGTGTAACCAATCCTTTGTTCAAATCTGTCCTTTCAGGATATATGCGGGAAATGGCCTGTAGTAAATAATATCGGATTTTGTAAATATAACTTAGAGTAGTTTTCCTAATGCCATACGGTTTCTACGGACATGAAGAAGACATCAAAGAAGTGTTAAAAAATCAAAGCTTTTTAGATATATGTTTCAGGGGATTTTGCGAGGTCCAGGAAAGCCAGGTCTATGAAAGAATTTCTAGACATTCTTATGCTATATATTCTTGTATGCACATGACATATGCATGTATTATAGACACATGTATATGGTTTCTAGATGTTCTTATATACAGATGCATAAGTTATACCTACATATAAAGTTTGCTTATTTAAGTACGATATAGTTTTCCTTAGCCAAAGCCAGTTGTCGGTTTCATAAAAATATATATTATTAAGAATGAAATAGTAATACCATGTAAACATGAGAATGAAAGTAAAATGCAGGACTAATTAGAATAACTTTACTAAGGCATCCCAAATTTGTGAATATTGAGAAGTAAAGCAAGTATTCCCCATCAATGAAAAGTATCTGCATGTTTCTGATTAATCAAAATGCATGCGACAGAAGATATATCAAAAATAAAAATAAAAACATTCAAAACAATGAAATTACATAGGAATCTGAGCAGGAAGTGAGCATGTGCAATTTCGTTAGTTGGTGCCTAACCTTGCGAATCCAATCATGAAAAGAGTTTTCAACAATTTCTAACAAGGTGAAATTGCCAAAATTAATTCCTAAATAGTCAGTGAGATGATGAGTGAATTTCTACGCAGCAGGGGAATGACTGGGACAAAAATTAAGTAATTAATTGAGAACAAGTAATATAAAAATTTTTTAAAGTCCATTCCTACTTAGGTCAACAAAGAAAAATTTTATTCTAGTTACTTTTTATTTACATTTTTAATATTTTTTCGTTTCTTTTTTATGAAGCTGATTGTGGTCTATAATTTATCATTCTATCCATCTTTTATAATGCTACATCATTGCAAGGAACCTTTCCAGTGAGTTTCGAATAGTCCAGTTGTTAAATTAAATATTCCGTCTAATGATTTCACACGACTCAATGAGAAGTATGCTTGACCTGCTGCGAAGAGGTTTCGTAGGAACCTTTCTTGGAGCTTATGTTTTTCTTCCTCTAATCGTATCTTGCATTGTGTTGTAGTTTCTTTTCGCTTTCATTTCGCATTCTCCGTTTGTGAAGCAAGGCACATTTTAAAGGGTTATATTTTAAACATATATTATCATCCCGTTAACACAGAAATATGGGAAGAATTTTCGCTACATAATGGGATACTATATCCGCTTCATCCAACTCTAATAAAACTACAATTCTTTAATTCCGTACACTTTAAAAATCTTTAGCACTCTGTCTTACTGTTGCCACTTATTTCTGTTAAATATTATAATCCCGTTTATCACAGTCATGTACTATTATTTATAAGGTGTTATAAAATTAATTTTTATAGCACGTGAAAATTCCTAATAAACGGTCATTATTTGTAAGTCTTATAATATATAAAAAAAATCTGATATGTATACCACGTGACTTCCTTTTACGGAATATTTAATTATACGCATTTTGCATTTCATTTAAACTTATTGGATTAAATTAAATCTACTTCATCGATAGCGCATAAACCACAGTAGAATAAATGCACTCTTTAAAATTCACTATATTTGTTTACCACAGCCACCCTCTGACGCTAGCTTCACTTAGCACATCATTCATTTTATATCTCATCAAAATGCTCAAAAATTAAGTATAACATCTGTAGAATTACCTAATCATTGCCACATGTTCTATTTAAATACTATGATAAATGTAAAACGATGTATAAAAGATATTAAATAAACAAACAAACAAACAAAAAGGAACAATTTTTCACAGACTATTCAGTATTTCTCATTCAGTTACTTCTGATCTATCTCACTTCGCGACGAAGCAAAAATACATAAAAACCCTATATTAAAAATTACGAAGTAAATCTTAGACACTTATTTCCTCGAATAAATTCCAGTATGGATTAAGCATTACTTAATTCTTAATAATAAAAGAAGGCGTTATCTTTGTTATTGCGAAGCTCAGTTTCTGTAGGTTGACAACAAATCCAATACTCTTCTAAGTTTCAAATGTAAACAAATATGTCCGCCATGAGAAAATGATTAGGCTTAGCCGCACTTAAACAACTTTTAAATTGTTTATAATTCTATAAAGCTTGCATGCAGATTTACTAAAGGCATAAAAACGTTAACCGGAAAATAAGAACAACGTAATTCAATCATTTTTAAAGCAACAAATGCGCAATTTACCAACATATAAGCATAATAAACTAAGCTTACTGGGAGAAGTGGATATACATATATAAATAAATTTACATACTTTTGGTGCGGCCGATTGCAACCAAAATAGGAGGTGCACATCTACATGTCATAGCAATCCTATATACAAAATTTCAAAGTTCTGAAGCTACTCGTGTATGAGTAATGGGAGATACATGCATACATACGCACGCGGGCGATTTTTTCGTGGCGTCTATGCGTACCTACCCACGAAAAAAGCTCTTCAGAATCCATTTTAAATGAGTTTTATAATATTTTTTTGGGGGGGGGGAGAAAGAGCCCTTTATTCTGTTCTTACGTACGAATGTCACTCAAAAACATTTTTAAATTGCATTCGATAGCAGTCAAAATAGATTTTTTTCGTTGAAATATGATACCCGAAATTTTTCGCAATTACAATACTTCCTTTCTACCCCATACAAGCAAGTAAAAACACCATATCTTTAGCTCCGATAAACAGGAATAAATAGTAAGTAGAAATTGACTTTAATATGTGAAAAAACTGTATGAACGTGAAGTGTCATCCACTACAAGTTTAAAAAATTGTATTTGAACTTGAGAGGATGAATAAAAGGCATTTTATTAACAATTGCAAATTTTAACAAGATATAGGAAGACTGTGAGCTAATAGTAGGAATTTAAAAAAATTAAACATCAAAAACTGTACTCATTTTACTCTAAGCCTAAAACTTCTTGCTCTGGTTTGAATAGAAACTTTTCTCTCCATCCGAATGGCAACGCAAAAATCAGCAGAAGCGGACTGATTTAAAGATCGCTAAGTGGTAATAGTCTGAACTTTGGAACTTGCTGTCGATTTGTTTCATGCAGCTCGAATCCTGCTGATGAGATATTAATAAGGTTCTAGATTAGATTAATTTGTTTTAGTATTCTAATAAATTCCTTTTAAAACTAGATTGAATGTTGATTTAGATATCATCATGCAAAAGTTCAGATGAGGCATTTAGATTTACTTTAGAACTTTGTTAGACATGCCGCGCCATTACTGTCTATTGAACTCTGCCAGTATATTAAGTAAAGTGCAAATACGATGCGAAATAGTTTACAAACACAAGAAGAGAATACTGAACTAATACGTTTGACCTCCAAGTTAATAATTAAATTAATAAACAATTCATTTTAATTAGAAATTTTGGAGTTAAATTTATTAATTGGATTACATCATGCATGTTAGGTTTAAGGCTTTATTAATTTTAATTAATAACTTTTGCATTAAATTTATTACTTAGATTACGTCATGCATTTTTAGCTTAAGGTAAGTTTGCATAGAGATTTGCTATTTAATTCTAGACTTAAAAACTTTTATTTTAATTATTCTAGACCTGCATAGGTGTGCATTCATCAGTTCATCTGATATTAATGAATTAATTCTGACGTATAAACAAGTTAAGGGGACCTTTGCACCCCAAAACCGATCAACAATTTTTTTCTGAATTTTTTTGGACTAAAGAGAAAATTTCTGCCTTTCGGAATATTGTTCTCAATTTAGATTATTGAGTTCTTTGTTTTATTAATTTAAATTTCATTTCATTTATTTATTTATTATTTTTAGCCCAAATTCATTAGCCAAGAAAGGTTTTAGTCTCAATACGGGCGTTGACTCACTGTAAAAGTCTGAATCACTTTTCAGGTTGTTGCCACCAAATATTATCGCCCTGTATTATATGTAAAGAAATTAAATAACAAAGAATCTGCATAAACTTATATATGTTTCTCGCATTATGAACAAACAACGGTACCTAGAAGATTCAAATTTTGAATAACATAGCCCTCCACCCGAATATGAACACTTAAAAGCCCGAATTTTGAATTTCGAATTTGTTTTGTTATTTATTACCTATTTTGTAAAACTTTAATGAAATAAATTTTTGATTAACAAACTCAATGATTTCAAAGGGAACAGGGGCAACACTGTAGCGAATAACACATTTTTTACATCAGCACGCGAGATAATTGTCTGTCGGAAATTCTAAAGATATGCTGTTTTTAAATATTTTCTGCCCAAAGTCTCGAAACCTATATCTGTCTCTAATACAGAATCTGGAACCTTTCAGATTAGAAGAGGAGAAATCACGCATACTGGTGGAAAGTTTTAAATAAAAACTTTTATGTTTGTTCAAATTCCAGATTTTAAGTTTGAAATAGTAAGTAAAACAACAAATTAATGTTAGTAAAACTGATTATAAAAGTTTTATCAAACGTATTGTAATTAATTCAGACTTTAAAATTCTTGGAACGTGTTTTACAAAATATGAACAACTAAATAAAAGTTCTACTAGCAATTTGGAATTTTTCTTGCAATGTTTGCTGTCAGAAAATTCTTCAAATAATGGCTTGTAATTTATGTTTATGCTCACCACTTAAATAGCAACAGGATTTTAGATGCATATGTATTAAAGTTCAATAAGAAAAATATTAAAAAAGTTTGAATTGATTTAATTTTCATTTAGAGAGTTTATATTTTTTAAACTGCATTTTCTTTGTTTGCAATTTTTCGATAAATCCTTTAACTGAAAGCTCTAAAACTTACAAGATATAGACTAAAATATTTAATATTTTTACTGGTAGTTTGTTATTGCATACTTAATGGAAAAAAGGATGGGTTTTGTAAATGATTGGAAAAAAATTATTGGCAGTGAAAATGTAATTGAAACCATATTTTTTTGGAAGTTTTTCCATAAGTTTGCTTTTAATTTTTTCTCGCGAAAACGATCAAGTCGATCCTAGGTTATTAAGAACATGGTACAAAATACAATAAAAAATGGGGTAATATCATTTAATATTGTAGAAAAAGAAAGATATTTTAATTCTTAAATTTTTCTCCAAAACGTTTTAATTAAAAATTTACCGACAAAAATACTTTTTCAGCTTAAAATCATTTTGCGTAATAAAATCCTTTAATAATATTCATAAAAAGCGATAAAAGTTCTTAAATATAGAAATCAAAAGTTACAGGGAACAATTCAAAAGATACAGAGTCTCCCTAAAGCTTTTTGAGAATTATATTGATAAGAATTCCGCGAGGTTCAGAACGCAGCTGATGCAATTATCCATTATTGCTTATTATATGCTGCTGATTAATAAGGCATATGTAAAGTTTCATTGTAAATTGATCATGCTTATGTTTGTTTCTATCAATAGCATCACTTCAGTAGTATAATTTATACTAAAGGGGGCATTAAGGGAATTGTTGCTCTTGTTGGTGTGACTAATCACCCTTGTCTGATACCATAGCAAGGGCACAAAATTCACATGGCAAGGAGACACGATTACGCTTGTCGTTGGCAAAAGCTTTGAGCACCGTACAGCTGACAGAGTGACTTTGCTCAGACTAAACAGACAGATCCTAAGGTCTCCCATTTCTCTTCCTCTGTCACCAACTTCTCTAGAGGACTTTCTGCTCGCTGCATATTTTAGGGTTCCACATGATGCACAGATATTATGCATTTACTGACATCATTGCCTTTTCCAGGATTCAAACCCTATTGTATTTATGCTAACACAAGGAATATTTAATATGTATTTTTCTTACTACAGCTGCTTTCATAGATTAAAATTCAATTATAGTCTTATAATATACGTACATCTACACATACACACACATATATATGTATATATATATATATACACACACTCACACACATATATATTATAAAGTACTTCTCCTGCCTTCTTAGCATGCTTTAGTGGTGTAATGGTCAGCACACTCGGTGCGTATTCGAGAGGTCTGTGGTTAGAGTCCGGGCAAGGGCATTGCTCATGTTTCACATCTCTTATTTTTCCAAATAATCTAATGTCTCTACAGTGGCGCCCGAACTAAAAAAGGTGGTGTATGATTCTTCACCACCAGGATTTGACGACTGGTCCCAGTCGCCTTTTAAAAGAGGCGGTATATCAAGTATTGCTCCCGCCTTCTTAGCATGCCATCGTGGTGTGTTCGAGAGGTAAGGGTTCGAGTCTCGGCGAGGGCATTGCTCATTTTTCATGATTTCTGTTCAAAATGACCTAATATCTCTCTAGTCATATACACACATACAAACAGACAAACTTCGAAAACGTCAGAATAAATTAAACACAAGAGATTCCAATAATCGAAAATTTATGTTTAAAAGAATTTTGGCAAGTTCTTCTTTAAAAAAATATAGCGATCTATATGTTTAAGTCCATTTAATATTATAAGATTGAAATTATTGCGTACATAAACCAGAATAACGGGTTTGATTAAAAAATTATTAAAATCGTGACATTTAATTTCTAAACGTATATTTGTATTAAAAAAATGAGCTTATAAAGGGACATGGGGCCATGCATTGCTCTAACAGAGAACTGAAAACATGTAAAATGACTCCGCATATTTACATAATTCCTTCCATTTCATTATTAATATGATTTCCTCCACAAACAACGCATAGATTGCATGAAAATATTAATAAAAGCGATACGAAATCTAGCACTTAGAGAAGTCATTTTATAATAGGAAAAAATACTAAAAATTTAAATCAAATTATTGTCTAAGAACGAATTTTTCACTATTCAAAAATAAAAGTATAGACTTCACTTTTGTATAGTTCCTTACCTTAGTAAGAGTGCAAGAAAATGAATCTGGTGCAAATTATTTACAGTATGCCCCTCCTTTTTTTACCAATTCTTCTGTCCGAAAATCCAGAAGAGAAAATTATGTGAATAGTTTAGTTTTTGAAGCATGTGTTACCATACGAACGTAACAAATGAAATCTAATCAAGGATAAACTGCAGGTAATTATCAAATAATTCATAAATAATTCGAGAATGTGAATTGGCAACCGCCTCGGGGAATGAATGTCAATTTGTATTCGCTTCTGTGTGTCCGTTCGTACATTGGTTTGACATAAAATTCAACATTTAGAAGGGAGATTTCGGCCCAGCCTTTGAAGGTAGTTGTGAGCGAATCCATCTTAAAATTTAGGGAAGATCCTTTTCTGAACACACTGAGAAAGAGGCAATTTACTCGAATATTTAAAACATTTTCAGAATTTGGCACTAAAAAGCATGGGTAGGGTAGGAATGTGCAAGGAAATAAGGTGCTATTTAATGTTCTTTAGTATAAAGCAGTTTTGATACATGATCTCTACAGTTTGGAAATAATACTGGATTTCGGTTTATTGAGAACGAAATGGACGTCAGAGTAGTCCCATACTAGAGGAATGGCAAATTTGTCATGTGTCTTATAATATGGGTCTTATAATATGTTTAGAAACAGCAGCATGTGCTGCTGATTCTAAACATTTTAAACATACTAAAAATCTGAGATAAAATTAAAAAATGATTCAAAAGGATTAAAATACTTATAAAAACAGAGTTATTTTTAGTCCAAAGGAGCAATTTGCCCAGAAGGACAATTCATTTCGTTTTAGCATTTTGCGTTGGTTCACTATAAACGTAGATTCGCATTTCAAATTGTAGCCACCAAATGTTAAAGACCTGTATTATATTTAAAGAAATTAAATAATGAAGAATCTGCATAAATGTATATATGTTTCTCTCACTGTGATAAAACGACGGTACCTAGAGCCATCGAATTTGGAGTAACGTTCGTTTCTACCCGAATAAGGGCATCTGGAAACGCAAATTTGGAATTTGGAATTTGTTTTATTATCTATTTTATATTTTGTAAAACTTTAACGATTTTTTGATGAACAAACTCGAGGATTTCAAAGCAAGCAATGGCAACGTTGTACAGAAAAAACATTTTTATCTCCCGCGCACGAGGCTGTGTATCGGAAATTCTAAACATATGATCAATTTAAAATTATTTTGCGATATTGCTCTTAAGCTGAATTTTGTGGTTTAAGTGCGAAGAATATGAAATTTAATACATAAAGGTAGCACAACGTTAAGCAACCCCCCTTTTGGGCGTAATGTAAAATCTGAAAGCTTTCAGATTTTTTTAAACATTTTTTACCCTCCCAAAATCTCAAAATTATTAAATGAGACCAAAAAACTAATAAATCAAATTTGTTTTGAAACATTGACACCAGAATATTATCTCCAATGTGATATATTAAATTAAGTCCATTATTTTAAATTTCTTAGATGCAAATAATATACATATTGGGTCATTTTGAAATGCTGCTCATTATAAATATTTCACTCCCTTTTAAAGCCCTCTCAAAATTTTTGTACCAAATTTTAGTTCATTTTAATATAAAAATGATTAAATAAAATGATAAAAATAATTAAAATAGTTATTCTTTTTATCATCCCTCCAAAACCGAAGAATTAATAAAAAGAAATGTATCCACAATAAGTGAACAAGTGGAAAATAAAATGCTCTAAATTCGGATAATAAATAGAAATAAATATGTTCTCTCTAACAAATTTTGTATGAATTTTGGCTCTCCAGAACGAAAAGAATACTTTATATAAAACAGGATGCAGATAAATAAAATACATCGATGGCTAAATCGTAAGAGCCATCGATATGGTAGTTAATGGAACGATTATAGTAATCTGCAGCGATCACTCGAATTCTTGATGAACTTCTTTTAATGTATTAATTTGTAATTTGAAGTTAATATAAGCATTGTATTAAAATTAAAAATAACATTATATTGAAATTAATAGTTGTGTTATATTAATTTATCTGTAATTATTAATTTATCAGTATTCAAATAACTTTCAGTTTCAGTTAACTTTCAGTTATAAATAACTTTCAGTTATCTGGGTTTCTTACCTACTCTTCAGCTTTATTACTGAGCTTGAGTGTACGTATGATACATTATTAATATAGAAAAGCTGTTATTCCTGTCTAAACATTGCTGGTTGTATTGTAATAATATTACAGGTTTTTAGTTGAAATTAATTGCTAATTTAGGGTAGACATATCAATGGGACAGCTGACGGTGATCGCAGTGGCATTTAAACTATAAATTCGAATTTTACATTTCGATATATTTTCCAGCTTTTGGCTTTGAAGTGTTTTAATTACGAAACTGAGATATACTGTTAGAAACCTGAGTTAAATTAATATAATTCGGTATGTCAAACGAAACCCACTGCTATTTATTTTGCTTTAAACTGTTTAAAAAGCCGCCCAGAAGGTATAGGGATTAACCTATACCGTGTTCAAATAACTGAGGCGAGCTGAAAGTCCTTTCGTGTAGCTTGGTGGTAGGGGAAAGTCCAACCTCCTTGAAGCTCTGGCAACCCTTCTTCCATGAAATACATGGACAAGACGAGAACCCAACAACAACAATTGAATCCCCAAAAGTCAGTAGTTCAATCAATATATATATACCGACAGTTTACCTACTTTACCGGCACTCTCTCACCCAGGCTAAACAAATGAACTGATATTAGATATAAAACAACTTTATTATAAATTCTTCATCAAGCATATAATTAATCTGAACTGAGCGCATGCAGGTTTTATTGGAAAGGAGAGGCCTACGTATTGGCCAAAGTGGCTATTATACAAAATGTCATTGAATCATTGAGCTACAGAGGTCGAAGAGAAAGGCCTTGACCCTTTATGAGGAAGTATACCTACATATTATGGGAAAAAAATGAGAAACTTGCCAGAAAAAAATAAAAACTATACGAGACTGATAACAATAAAAAAGGGCAAACATATAGTGACATAGATTTAAATCAAATTTCAATGAGTCACTACCATTTTCCTGCTTATTTAAAAAAAAAACTTTAAGCTTCAAAACTCCGACTGCAGCACCTGCAATGAAATTGGAAACGCTAAACACTTCATTATAAACCTGCTGACCATTAAAACATATAAGGAAGCATTTTACCTTGAATGGAACTTTTAACGTGGAATGGATTTTATTAAATTTTGAGAAGGCAAGAAGTCTATCAACAAAGGATATGCATTATATCAATAATAATCGATAAAATGTGGTACCGAAGGTATTATTCTACTTACAAAGCATATGAGTTATATCAGTAATAATCGATCAACTGTGGAACAACTGTGGAAATTCTACTTACAAAGGATATGAATGTTATCAATAATAATCAATCAACTGTGGGGATTCTATTTTAGTGTGTTCGCTGAGTTTGTATTGTAGAGTCGTTAGGTTTTTTTTGAAGTAGGAAGACTAAAACGTGTGCTAAACCCTCGCCGGGACTCGAGCCGGGACCTCTAAAATACGCTCCGTGTATGCTACCGTTACACCACGAAGGCATACAGAACGGAAGGAGTAAATACCTTATATTCACCCCCTTTTAAAGAACAACTGGGGATTAGAGGACTTAGTCGGCAAATCCTGGTCGTGAAGAATCATCATCCACCACCTTTTTAAGTTCGGGTGCCACTGTGGATTCATTAGGTATTTTTTTTATGCTGGAAACGTAAAAAATGAGCAATGCCCTAGCCTGGGCTCGAATTCGGACATCTCGTGTACGCGCTGAGTGTGGTAACTGTTACATCGCAAAGGCATGCTGGAAGGAGGGAGAAAACACCTTGTAGTATCTATAACCGGGACAGTGTTTAAGCTATAGAATCACTTGTGGTCAGGTGGGCGGTTTGAAGCCCACAAAGAAACACTTTTTATTTGATCAAATTTCAAAAGTTATATAAATCTAATATTTCAGAACATTTCAAGTTAATAAGTTGTAAAAGCATTTTAGAATATTTTTTTAAAAAACATTCTTACGATTATTAATAGTTTCGTATTAAATTTACCTCCTATTTCACTCATTTTGAGAAAGGTATTAGAATATGCAATTATAATAGTAATATGTTAGACTGAAGATAATCCCTTGCTTTAAAGGACAAAATTATTGATACAAAAGTAGAAATATCTTTTAAAATTATCGTTGTACAAAATTATTTATCGTAATACTGGAAGCAGAAATGCCGTAAATGCTTCTCAAAGCGTTACTACAGAAATTAATCTCTAATTATGATCAATTTTTGTAAAATAATTCTAATTATTAAATCCTCTGACTATAAAATTTAATTCTAATTATCAGCTTACATCTAATCTAAGCACAAAATGAAATTCTGTTATATTACTTGCGATAGTAGTTATTAGTAATAATAAACATTGAAAAAGAAATCCACTGTTAAAGATTAAGAAAAATTAATTAAAACTTTAAAGCATATAAACTACTTGAAGTGAAGAAAGAAACTAAAGATATATGCTTAAAAAAAGATCTTCTTACAAAAAACTTTGATTATACATTTATATACATAGACATACGTACGAATTCCTGGTAAAATTCGATAACGAATTTGATGCTTTGGAGCTTTTTGCGGAGCATTCAAAATCATCTTGCAATGAAATAAAATAACTAAGCATTGCGATTTAGTTTTCCAGCGGGAAATAATGTCCTGATTTATTTTTAAAAGATTAATTTATCATTACGTACTCAATCTCAGTATTAAGCAAAGGATTATAAATTTACATATATTACTTGAAAATAATATTTCCATTGATAACTATAAAGGGATTTGAAACCCATGTTACTGATATAGCTTTACCTTTCTGCGCTCAGACTGGGTACAGAATAATCCGATAAGCACCTTTCGGAAAGAGAATCTGTTTATTAACTGTCACCGCCATTCACTCGATCGTATATATACATGACGAGCCATTATCTTCTGCTCAAATGACATCACCGGAAGACATACTTCCGAACGGAAGAAAGAAATTTCTGTCATTTGATTCGAATATTACTTTCCTTTTCTGTCTCATAATTGCTCGTCTCAAACCAAGGGTGACTTCGAATGTTTTCTTCCTCCAACGGAAGTACATCCTCAAAAGTCGTAATTTCAGGGAAAAGTGCCCGAATTTCCTTGGAATCGAGCGTGGTCATTTTATTTTATGTATGTAAAAAATTAAATGTGTTGTTTCAAAATTGTATGATAGGCAATTTTTTTCGCATCTGAATTGGGTTATTTTGGGGAACGAAATTTTTATTCGTATGCTGATTTCTGATTCAGATCAAATTTATTTTAATTAATAAATTTTTCTTCCTTGTCATTGATATTTCATGAATGATGTGTGTAATTTCATAAATCGCTTCCCCCTTTTATTTTCACGAAACTTTGTGGGAAAAGTCTAAGTGAAATTTCTTAATATTTAAAAGAAAAAGGAAAATTTATTTATGGCTCAAACTTCTAAATTCACAGCTCATTCCTGTGCATTGATAAAAAATCAATAGAATTATCTCTGCCAATGAAATTCAGTAACTTTAAACATAACTTACAGGAAAAGTATGTTAAAATTTACACTGCAGGAAGGAATTTAGGTAGTAGCAATGTAAATACCGGACGTACACTTCGACTTCCGGTACCTAAAACATTAAAAATGAATTTCTAAATACTGTAATTAAAATAGTTATCATTATTTAGCCAAAAGTGGCTGCAAGTCTCGAAACCGGATTTTACGTTCTTTTACTATAAATATTTACTATAAGTAGCGTATCAGTTTTAAAATTGTTATCAAATAAATATCGCTGTATTATTTTTAAAGAAATTAAATATGAAGAACCTACATTTATGTATATATGTCCTTTGCAGTGTGAAAAAACGATGGCACCTGGAGTTATCAAATTTTGAATAACGTAGTCCTCCACCGGAACATGGACATTTGGAAGCCCAAATTTTTAATTTCGAATTGGTTTTATTATCTATTACGTATTTTGTAAAACTTTATTCAGTTTTTGATTAATCGACTCAAAGGTTTGAAAGCGAGCAGTAGCAACACACTGCGGAATAAAACGTTTTTTATCTTCAGCTCGTGAGAATGTCTATCGAAAATTCTAAAAATAAGTTCTTTTTAAATACCTGGTGATTTTAATTTTGTACTGAATTCTATGTGGACTAAGTACGAATGTTGTGATATTTAATAAATAAAATTAATACACAAAACGTTAATAATAAAAAGATGAAAAAAAGTTTTTCTAGCCATCCTACTAAGAAATCTGAACACTACTGATATGATGAACTGAGAAATGGGTGAAAATATAAAAATATATGCTAACACTTAACACTGAATCGGGAATTTTAAATTTTGTTAAACTTGATAAAAATTTTGTGATTTTACTGTTGAACTGTATATGGCGTAAGTATAAAGAAAATGGTGCTTAACAGTCAAGCTAAAAACGCAGAAAAAATTTGCTAGCAGTGTGCAACAGTGATCGCTGAATGCGAACTCAGCGAAAGCGTAAAAAACTTTAAGAACCCCTTCTGAGCGACCGTTACTTTAAGATCTGAAAGCTTTGAGATTTTTTATGATTAATTTTTAATACATATTCTAGTAAAGCATTTTTTTAAAATTGAAAATTTGTGCTTTTTAATTTTTACATTTTTTGAAGTATTTTACCCGAATATGTTAAAATATTTTATCGACAATTTTTATTTTCATTAAAATTTTTTTGCTTTATGTTTCTTCTTTTTTTTTTTTTTTTTTTTTTGTTTTGAAATCTGCAATATCAATTACTTCATCTTCATTCATATACTATTATTCCACCAGCATATTATAAACATATTTTTATAAGTGGTAAAGAACAGCAGCCTTGTAATTAGCAATTTTAAATTCCTTAGCATTATCGAAAGCTAGTAATAAAGCAATCTATAACTTAATGTTTAATTGTACATGTAAATGAAATTCCTGAATTATTGTTGAACTCAATGTCACACATACGTTTTTAGTACATGTATAGTAAATATTTCGAAAACGTTTCGTTCAAAGCTTGAACACTTACTTGCACTTAAGAGTTTTACTTTCGCTATGCACTGAAATAGATCTTTAATGATACATTCCTGTACGTTTCACAGGAACTATATCTGTAGAAAATTAAAATTAAAATTATTATTCAGATGAACGAAATAGATCTTAATTAATAAGCCATCAAATAATATATCCAGGGTATAATTACTTTTTTGGTATTAAGACCCCAAAAATTAATGTTACTACCCAAAATAGCTGTTGGCATTATCTGATATTGTCTGCATCATCAGCCTGTGAAGAATATAATATAAGAATAGAAAAATAGTAACTTTAGAGAACAAAGGAATTGAATTAACCCAAGAAAAGAAACAATATGATCTTCGTATGTCGCATCCTGACACCTATGTTATGAATATTAGCTTAGAGCATCTGCTTGTTTCATACATTAACGAATTATAGGGTTAGCAAGAAAGTAATTTTGATTTATACAAACAGATAGAGTTCTTTCATTTTGTTATTTCAAGTCAATCTCATTTTTTAGCCCAAAGAGGCTTTGTGCCTGTCGTTTTGCGATTTTGTGTCGAATCACTCTGAATGTCCGTTTCACTTTTCAAATTGTTGCCACCAAATATTATCGCCCTATATTATATTTTAAGAAATTAAATAATAAAGAATCTGCCTAAATGTGTGCACGTTTCTCGCATTGTGATAAAACAACGGTACCTAGAGCCATACGATTTTGAATAGCGTACTTTTCCACCCGAATATGGGCATCTGGAAGCCCAAATTTGGAATTTGTTTTATTATCGATTTCATATTTTGTAAAACTGTAACAAATTTTTGATTAACAAACTCAAGGATTTCAAAGCGAGAAATAGCAACGTTGTACAAAAAAATATTTTTATCTCCAGCGCGTGAGACTATATATCGGAAATTCTGAAGATATACTTATTTTAAAATTATTTTACGATATTGGCTCTTGAACTGAATTTTATGGTTTAAGTGCGAAGAACATGATATTTAATAAATAAAGGT
This sequence comes from Stegodyphus mimosarum, assembly GCA_000611955.2. Classification (NCBI taxonomy): domain Eukaryota; kingdom Metazoa; phylum Arthropoda; class Arachnida; order Araneae; family Eresidae; genus Stegodyphus; species Stegodyphus mimosarum. Next base: position 146,034 of record KK121358.1, on the reverse strand, counting down.
ACCACAAAAAATGTTAAAAAACGCCCCTTTGGACGTAATTTAAAATCTGAAACCTTTCAGATTTTTAGTCCAAAGGGATTTAGTCCCGAAGGACTATTACTTTCGTTTTGCGATTTTGCGTTGATTCACTCTGAATGCCCGATTCACTTTTCAAATTGTTGCCACTAAATGTTATCGCTCTGCATTAAAGTTTAAAAAATGAAAAATCTGCATAAATGTATGCATGTTATTATTATTATGTATTTTTTTTTTTTGACGTAGCTTTCTCTTCAAAAATCGTCTGCGTGCGTTGCACGGGAAAATAAAAAGGAATTCTAATTACAGTTCTAAATAAATAGCCAAATAAATATGAAATTCGTAACAATATTCTCTAAAACTTTAACGAATTTTTCATTAACAAACTCAAAGATTTCAAAGCCAGCAATACCAACGTTGTATAGAAAAACATTTTTATCTCCAGCGCGTGAGAGCGTGTACCGAAATTTCTAAAGATATGCAGAATTTAAAATTATTTTGCGATATTGCTGTTGAACTGAATTTTATGGTTTAAGTGTGAAGAACATGGTATTTAACAAATAAAGGTAACACACAAAATGTTAAATAAACGCCCCTTTAGACGTAATCTAAAATCTGAAACCTTTCAGATTTTTTTTACTTTTTTATTTTTTTATATTCTAACAAACAGGCGTGTGACACCTAGATATACTGGCAGATCAAGTACACTCTGCAATATTGCATTTTTACCCTGAGGGCAAGGGATACTTCATGGACGATAATGCAACTGTACATCGTGCCAGAAATGTTCAAAATTGGTTCGCAGAACATCAATCTGACTTCCATCACCTTCCTGGGGCATCACATAGCCTGGATCGCAACCCCGTAGAAAATGTGTGGGATATGGGGGAAAGATGCATCCGACAGCACTCTTCTGTTCCATATAATTTACAAGATCTATAAAGTTACATAGCCAATGCATGATATTCTCTGGACGTAAATGCAATCCAGAAGCATGTAGAATCGATGCTCAAAACGAATCAGAACAATTATCTGTACAAAAGTTGGTCAAATAAAATATTGATCTTGGGATTCTAACTCATTGGCCAGTGAGTGTACTTTGAACACATACTGATCTAAACAACTACTACTCAGAAACTGATGCTATCTCAGTTTTCCCCCAGCCGCCGAGAAATCATTTGTATTTCTCGAAATTACTGGAAGGCATACGAGAACTAGATACGATCACATTTACATATCTAAATTAATTACGTTTATTTAATCACAATGCCAGCAAAAGGGACGGGACCAAAATGTCTCCAAATGCGGTCTGGCTGTTTTTGCTCATCTTTAATCAAGTTTGAGTACAAAAATTAGGTGACAAAAAAAATGGAAATTATATGTGAAATTTGGTGAGACAGTACTGGCAATATCTTGCCAGTTTGGCGAGACAGGTATTTACTCAATATTAAATAGACTTGCGCTTGTGCTCTTACTTTTAAGGTAAAGCTTCATCTCTCTAGATTTTCATGTTGCAAGAAAAAAAAAAGAAATCATATATAATTTGCCTAAAATTACACATATATATTGAAACTCCGTACGAATATGTTATTTCGAGGATCATCAATTTTTAATTGTGACCCCATTTTTTAGAGATTTGTGAAGAACCATTTATGTAACCTCATTACGCACAAACATTGTATGATTCTCAAAAATGCATAAATGCCGCTATCGACTTGCAGTTAGGTTTCAAACGAGTGGGTAAAGCTAGACTGCCACAGTGTCATTTTTCATCTAACATGTAATATGCACATCAAATGCTGTGATTCAAATTAGTACTATTAAGCTTTATGAATGTATGAAAATACGGCAAAAACTTGGACGGGGTAGTTTTTTGTCTAATAAAATCATACTCTTTCGGAATCACGGATTATTTTTATGTTCACTTGTATATAAACTGCGCGTAATAATTTATTGCATATCACAGATTGTTTTGAATTACATTTAGCGTTTGCGTTAGGTCATATTATACTTCATTTTCTAGCTAAACGTATTTTTACACATGTTTTTGCAGTGTCTGCATGTTTTTAATAATAAATTTCCATTTTGCATTATTTATGTTTACATTTTCAATGCAATTTTTTTGGAAAGAAGAAATACCTGTAAACTACTGGTAGGCTGGTTATAATTGCCAGATATACTGAATTCTTAGTAACTGAAAATATCCGGAAATTTATAATCATTAAGTCAATCAATTAGTGATGAGATTTTGAGATGTATTTTGAGACCTCAAGCATTCTTCAAATAGTGATGTACCCAAGTAAAATATTAAACTTCTGACTATATTAAAGTGAACTTATATTTGAATTAGTACATAATAAATTAAACAAAAATTAAGACTGGATTTCAAGGTGTTCAGTTTAATGTTGCTTTCATTAACGTGTACAGAAAAAAATAGAATAGTTTTTATTGTCCAATATTATGATTAAAAAAATGTTTTCAGATATTCCTCTGATTCTCCAAGAAATTTTGTTTGAGAAGTGAAGATTGTTAATATTTCGAATATGGGCTTCTCAAAACATGCATTCAGACGCATCAAATGTTTTTGCAATATTTTTGATTTTTACCAATTTTAGCAATATGATAACTTCGTCTACAGGAAGCTTCACATCTGTGTTAACTGATAACAGATCAGTCAGTCAGACAGTCAATAATAGGTTAGTAATTTTGTTTGTAATTGGGATGCTTTCAGAGATGCAACAGTAACGAAAGCTTCATATTTAAATTTGATAAAAACTTCCCTGCGTATTAAACAATGAAAACTGAGGTTATCCGTATATTTCTGAATTAAAATCCACACTGAAATTTCATCAGAATACTTCCTTTTCTTCTGAGAAGAAATCCCCTTAAAATTTTCTTATTACTACTCTGCCTATCTCTTATCAGAATAATAGCTTCATCCCGTTTCTCTGCTGATTGTTTGAAAATGTTTGTCAGAAACGCAATATCAAAATTTTTATCTATGACTGTTTCAGTTCTGCGCGATAATCTACTTTTTAACAATTAAACTATTTTTATTTTCTTGTACGAAGTAAAGGAAGTACTGCAATCACTGAAAATTTCGAGTATCCTTTTTCAACATAAGTTTCCATTTTGACAGTTCTCGAATTCATTTGAACGCTTTTTTTTCGTGATATCTGTACGTACATACAGACTAAAGCACTGTTTTTTTTTCAAATGTATTATAAAATGGATATAAAATAAGATTCAGAAGAAATTTTTCCGTGACGACTGTACGTACGTATGAATGTATCTCGCATAATTTAGGAATAGGACTAGAATGTTGAAATTTTGTATATTTGACTCCTATAAGATCTAGTTTTGCACTCTCTTTTACATTGTTATTGAGAGCACCAAATATATATATAATCTCTCTGTTACTAACTTGGTGAGCTCAGGAGGCAGTAGGTGTTCTTATATATTGGAAAAATGCTCATTTTTTGCTTTAAAATGATTCAATTATGTTCCGATTAAGGTTTTTATGCTTCTATTTAATCTGACTGCAATAGTGACGCTAGGCCTAACGAGGCTACCATTTCTTTACTTAATAAATTAGTGAAGTAAGTCAGTTGGAACGCCAACTTCGGTGTCTTTTTGCCCAGTGGGACCGCAAGTTAACTTTCTGGTTAACGGGTGCATTGAAAATTTAGTCTTTCTGCCCGTGGGCCAGGTTGCTTGTTTTAGTTTTGTAAAAAAATTTTTACTGTATTTGATGTTTTAAGTTTTAACGCATTTCTTTTGCTTTCTCTTATTTTTCTGTTCTTGCCGCGATGTGAAGACTTATTGATTGAATGAAAAATATACCTCGAATGAAATTCGAAGAACTAATTTAAATGAAGAGCAGGAAAAAATGTGTATAATTTAATAGGCCGTGCAAGGGAATCATGTGATGTCCACATTAAATAGCAAACTTTAACACATATTGTAGAGTCATTAGGATTTCTTTGGAAGCTGAAGAATGAGCAAGGCCTTCGCCGAGAATCGAACCACGGACCTCTCGGTTACGCATCGAGCGTGCCGACCACTACACCACGAAGGCACGCGAAGAAAGCGGGAGAAATACCTTACATATTCCCCCTTTTAAAGAACGACTGAGGATTAGGGACCCCAATTTTTTTAAGTCGGAGAGATTAGCAACGCCTTCGTCGGGACTTGAACCACGGACCTCTCGGTTACGCGTACAGCGTGCTGACCTCTACACCACGAAGGCATGCGAAGAAGGTGGGAAAAATGCCTTATAATATTAAGGAACAAAAACTAATGTACGACAAAACTCCATGCTCAAAGAATTATGAAAATAATATAACAGTGAATAAAGAGAGCTATATAACTAATTTGATGCATTTAGGGTTAAAAAAAATTATTATCTGCCATCGTTTTGTACAATTTGCTAAGACAAAACGATAAAGGGGGTGGCTACATATAAGGAATAAATAATCTAGCAACATAAACGGTGCCAGCGTGGCTAGTTGCAAAAATTTCAATGCTTTCGAATCCTTCTTAACCAGTGAAGCCACTTTAGAATTCTTCGCCATTACTTTCTCTTTTTTTTCCAAGATTAATGTAAACGTTCTACTCATTCAGTATTCTTTATACTAATTTATTGTTTTCGGCCGTTACTGTTAATTTTCTAAGGAACTTCGACTAAGCAGCCGCGAGGCCTCAATTTCCGGTTATAGTTATTATATCAGTTATTATAAATGCACTTTATAAATACAATTTACCTTAAAAAGGCCTCTTTCAAAAAGTTTTGGTTTTGTCCTACGTCTACCGCCCTCATCCCTTCATCCATTAAGAGGAAGTTCTTGAGTAATTAGAAATAAATCTCTACAGGGGTAGCGCACATTTCGAATAAGCATCTAAATTCATCGATCATGTTTAGTGTGAGTTCTGAATTATACTTTTACATGCTCTCTAATATAATACTAATAATCATTAAACTAAGAATGAATTTAATTATTAAAAAGTTTCTGATTTCAAATGAATAACTATTTCCTTTGGTTCTAACAGATAGTCTGAAACACTGTAGCAAAAACGTGCAGATGTTTTTATCCAAGCTAAAATGATGTTTCCGGGTGGATGTGAAAAATTAAGTAGGCCAGGTTGATAAATATATATGAGATATACTCATTATTTTTTATGTCTTCCTTATTTGCGAAAGCATGCAAAATTTTTCCGTGTGCGGTTTTTTGGTTTTTTCATAATTAAATAACCTGCAAATGACTGGTCACTACAACCGATGATTTTTAAAATATGTATCATTTGATAGACGTTATCTTCTGTATTATGTTTTTTATTTGTTTCTGCTTTTTAATTTCCTGATGAAAAGAAAATTATAATTATTTTATACTTAGTTTTCTCTTTTTTTATTTCGAAGTTAAGTTTCATTTTAATCTATGAATACAGAATTTGATTTACAGACTTAATGAAATCTTAGTAGTTTAGTTAATCAACTTCTGTAATAAATATTAGTAATAAGTGCTCATGAATCATTCAACCTCAAGATAATCTCCATCGAAAAGCATCACCTTGGAACAACTAGTTTTAGATCAAAGTTACACTAATAATAAGTTAAAAATTGTCACACATCTGACTTAAAACAAAGTTTTGAGTTAATCTCATTAAGAGTTCTCATGAAATTCTGAGTTAATGTTTCTCATTAACTAAAAATTTCATGAGGACGTGCAGATGCAAGAGTTCTCATGAAGGTTTGGGTGAATGCTTCTCGTTTTTTGTATTCATTAAGATGTTACGAATTTTTGCATTTAGTTAGACATTTTTAATACAATCATAATTTAAATTATGTTATTTTTCCGTGCAATGCAGCGCGTGATGAGTTTTAAGAGAAAGCTACGCCGGAAAAGTAAAAATATAACAGCATGTGTATTTAACATTGAATAAAAGTTTATCTCTGCAATTGATATTTAATTTGATTAAATATAATTAACTAATATGCTAGCTGTGACCTTAATTCGACTCTTTTGCTTTCCAGAAATTGCTAGAACTATCTCGCACGGCGGATTTAAAAAGCTATAAAAGCCCGAGAGAAACATTTCAGTTCAGTTGCTGTTTTAGTGAGTAGTTGTTGTTGACTGTAGCAAATTCGCGGTGAGATCAAATCAGCTTTCTCTGCGCTTTGGATTGCGTCCTTTTTAACGTTTTAGCAGATTAAAATATCTACCGATTATATGGCGTGATATTGTGATGTTGTACGAATATTTTTGAGGAAAAATCTAGGGTTTTTTTATATTTCTTGTCAAAAGAATAAATTTTATTAACTTTTTATCGGACTAGTACATTCAAACTATTACGAACCCGCAACAAAGAGATACTAGCTCTCTGAAAAAATTACTTCGCATCTGAAAGCATCTCTGCTCATTTCTGAGCTATATATTCAAAAGAGAGAAGGAACTCAAAACATGCTAGGATTATGAAAATACCAGTTGTAATTTAGAATATGTTGATTCATTATGAAAAATTCTGCTGCAAAACATACTACTTCTATTCAATTGCAGGAAAAATAAAGCCATTTTCATATCAAAATACAGATTTTCTAATTTTAGCAATTCTGAAAATGCTGATCAGAATTAAACGTGTTTTATGAGCTATTAGATTTAAAAATTTCTTTAATTTTCTGTGTACATATTCAAACATAAAACATGTTAAAATACAATATTATATCATCTGAATTTTCGTCTGGATTTAAACATTATAATAAATTTCAGTGTACGCTTTTGGCCTAGAGAGAGTGTTTACGGATATAGGTTCATAGAGATGAACGAAACTCTGTGTTGAGAAAATATTGTTTCTTATTTCAACTATTGTTAAAGTATGGACAACAGTGACAACAAAGGAACAGAAATAGAACAAGATGTAACTTTACTTAAATTAAGACAAATTCATAAAGAAAGCAGCAAATGAATTTTTAATTGTTCTATATCGCCTTTGAAGCTTATATGATACATTCAAGACGTAAGCAGAAAACATCTCCTTGTGTTTGTCGAGCAAAACAGTCTGTTAGTGTGAAAACGTCGATGACATATGCCAGTAGTTGACAATCTTACGCTACTGACATATGATGAAGATAGCCACCGATGACATATGTCGAGGCATATATCATATGTCATTAACGTACACTGCGAAAAAAAAGGGGGGACCCAGTTGTATATCTCCCGTTCTACTGGGCCGATTGACGAAATTCAAATTGCGTTTTTCATGTCTCGAAAGCGCAACTTAGGATATATATTAGGTTTATATATAGCGTTGTTCTAGCATAGGTATTTTGACACAAAATCGGACTTTTTCTGAAATGACATGCCAATGTTTTTTCCATGTTCCGATTCTACGACTCAAATCATGCCTAAATATTAAATTTTGTAAAATTTGCTTGAAATTAACAGAGAAATTAAAAAATTTATCTTGGCGAATTTTTCTCAGTTTGTGCCAAGAATAATTGACTTGGCCAAATTTTTAATTTATGGCAATCTAATTACTTTCTTTATTTTTTTTCTTCCTCCGGTTTCGAATTTCGGAGAAGGCATGGATGTTCGTAAATGTATATTATCTTTGCGGCATGAGTACTTTAAATGCATAGCGAGCCGAAAGTCCTTTAGTGGCATTTGGTAGTAGGGGAGAGAAGTGGGAGACTCTCGGACCATCTCCTGCGGTGTTTTTCCTCAAAATGTAGAATGGAAGTAGGAGTCCAAGTTCCTTGAGCTCTAGGAATGATTCTTCCGTGAAATAACATGGACAAGACAGCAACAACAGCAAAGTTTTTTCAGTTAAAGTTGCTGAATAATCTCTCTCCAAAGTAAAGTTATTAATGATTTTAAGATATTATTTTAAGTGGAATTGCTTTCCTGAAAAGTGTTAAGCAAATAGTATGCAGTGGAAGAAGCCGTTTAATGCAGGAATTCTTTGAACAAGTCATTTTTCCGTTATATTTTTTAAATTTACATTACTTTTTCATAAATTTATTTACATTTTTTCAGCATGAAATTTCTTACTAAAAAGTTCAAAACATTTAATAATGTGGCATCTAATACTTTGAATATATAACGATTCATAACAGTTTAGATAAATTTAGATTTTTTGTGAAATATTTTCTATAAAAGTTTGAGTAAAAGACACATGTAAATCTTAATGTACAAAACTTTTCTGCCTGCATCGCGAATCCTGTCAGTAACCTTTTAAATTTCAGCATGGTTTAGAAAGCAAAATACGCAGTAGATAAAGTACCGCAGAACAAACTTTAATTACATCTTCTAAGGAAAAGATTTCATGACTAGAGCAACTGCAGTGGTATTTATGTTTTGAATAAAAATTCCTTGATTGACTGAGGGAATCAATCAAATATATTTAAGAAATTATAATTATTTCTTCCATTAAACTATCTTTAGAAAGCGTGTTAGTTTTTAAAACTAGTAAATTACAACTAAATATTCGTTGCAAAGCACTTAGCGCTGTTTGTAGCATTTTGCTATCGGGAATTCCGATACAAAAGGTAGCTGAGAAAAATAAATAGGTTACTCAGCGATTTAGAATAGAATCGTTATTAAATGTTTTAACGTGCATGCTTCACCTTCGCAATCATTTTATTCAGTTACATTAATTTAGATTTGTCTTTATATTAACTTTATTCCTTTGCATGCAATCATTATAATTACGTTGAGTTAAAAAGATATAAGTACATGCGTTTCTTTTATGCGATTATATATATCTAAAAGAATCAAATATTTTCATAGGATTAAAATATTATGAACCATTTCCAGATGGGGGAGAACTGAAATTCAGGAACATTTACTGCATTTCATTTTGCCATGCAGATTGGGTAGCCGAATTTTGCGTCATAGTTACAAAACTGGCTTTTTGATCAAGCAGTGTTAATGCTCAACATTTAGCAACACTTGTCCGTGGGTATACTTTAGGAGCAGTTCATGTATGTTGGAAGGAGCGAATGATTACTGATTGTATTGAAGCAACTGATAAAAATGTGCTTGAAGTTTATCTTCTCATTAAGTGTATTCAGTTTCTTGGTTTATTACTATAATTTTTTCACTAAGCAGTTATTTTATGTTTAAATCTTTTTCCTCACCTCTCGTTTCCGTTTCCCTACTAGAATGTAAATAAGATAGAAAAAGGTAATTTTTTGAAAATATGCTTTCTGGAGTTCAATTGACAGCATGTTATGTCTCTTGGAATCTTCGGCCTTGCATTGTATTAGCCGATGTTTGAATATCTACGCCGGTTAGGTTTGTGATCCAGCTTCGTGTCAATTTGATTGTGCAAGCCTTTGGCTACTAGCTTACTTTAATTTAAATTTTGCATTCGACTGTTATTTTAAGTTACATTGCCAAAAGTGGTTGGCTGATTTGTAAGCACGAGATATGCATTTATATTCCAGTTCTGATCTAATAAGTAGGTTCGTTTTAAAACCTCCTTAAGCCATTCTGTCCAGACACAGCGATAATTTGCTTAAAGTCTCTTAGGAGTTTGATATTAGTTTATGCTGCCAAAACAAGTCAGACTTTATAAAGTGAAAAATAACAGCATCCAGCTGTACAAAGCGGGAATTTTAGAATGTGGTATTTGTCCAAAGAAAGAAACCATTGCATGGGACCACACGGACGCTGATAATTTCTTCATTAGCATGTCACACAACTCGGCACCACAACAACCTCAGGTGATGATAGTCCCTTTCTGGGCATCTTCAAACGTACAGCGATACAAACCCATATCCATTTGAGATAAATTTTCAAAGAATAAATGAACATATGTGATTGGAATACATTGCTGAAGCTGATCTTTTGTAACTACATACCTGGACAACACAGACATCAATGAAGTAGTCCAAAGCGCCTTTATCCATCTGAACTATGACAATGCAATTGCATATCAATGGAAAGAGCACCTCTTCTAATAGTGTTTTCCAAGCAAAAGCAAAAGAAATAACAAATGTGTTCAAATACATTGCTGCAGAAAACACAGATTATCCACGCATTTACACTGATAGTATGTTTACCTTGGACATCATCAACAGCAGCCCGCATATTTTGTAGGGTTTCCCTTATTTTGCATAGCAAATTTATCTGAAATTTGATACCTTTCCTGAACCTCTCAACTTTCCCTAGTATTTTTTCGCCAAGATGTAAATTTAAAGTTAAGGGAAGTGAATATTTAAACGGGTGAATATCTGAGTCTATTCAGAACGTGTTTTTGCTAATCAGCGCATGTTTCGTCGCTATCTCGCTGTTACGCTAGTAAGCCTCTTGGCCATTTCGGATTATCGTCACTTCTTTAGGTTTTTGTGAGTCAACCTTGCAGAGTCATTAGGCATTTTTGAAGCAGGAGTCATGAAAAATGAGGAACGTCTTCGCCGGGAATCGCATCATGGTCACTCGCGGTTACGCGTCGAGCGTGCTGACCACTACACCACGAAGGCATGCGAAGACGGTGGGAGAAATACCTTATATAATCCCCCTTTTAAAAGGCGACTGAGGATTAGGGGCCCCAATCTCCAAATCGTGGTGGCGGAAAATCATCATCCACCACCTTTTAGTTCGGGTGCCAGTTGTAGAGTCATTAGTTATTCTTGAAGCAGGAGTCATGACAAATGTGCAACGCCTTTGCCGGGAATCGCACCACGGACCTCTCGGTTACGCGTCGAGCGTGCTGACCACTACACCACGAAGGCATGCGAAGAAGGTGGCAGAAATACCTTATAACCTGTTAGGTGTAATTTAACGTGCTAATGCAGCACTAATTTTATTTTAGATTCGACTTGAATTATATTTTACATTTAAGTTGCACCGCAGTTTGACGGTGTTTTTGTAACGCACGAAGATCGTGGCTTTTTGTTAAACGTTGAATTAATAAAGGGTTCTTTCACCCTTCATTGATTTTTCTTATTCTTTATTGATTAATTTATTATTAATATTTTCACCCTTCATTACTTCACCGTTTCTGTGCTGGGAATTCATTTACTCGTGTGCGAAAATTCGCTAGGTTTATTGTAGGACTGTTTCTAGTTTATGTCGAATAACAGGATACAGGTCTTACAATTTTATCATTGCGGAAAAACAAATATAGGCAACGCTGACAGTGAAATTGCAAACTAGCTTGTAAAGGAGCCTATCAATAAAAGTAAGGTTGATATTCAAGTAATTTAATATTAATCTACAATTTTGTTTTCTCAAGCATAAACATAAGAGCAAAGCCCCCATCGTGCGACAAAAAGAATGGAACACCAAAGAACAATACAGACGAACTCATTAACTAAGTAAACATACACAAGTAACTAAGTAAAAATACACAGGGAATCATACACAAGTCACTAAGTAAACATACACAAGGAAAATCTCCAATAAAGAACTAACACGTTACATAAGCTGACGCGGACCCTTCCCGACATATTTTTACAAATTTGGGACTTCAGATACCTACTTTTGCACACGTTGCGAGTAAGGTACATCTAAACCCTACTTAGCAAGTTTCCGAATAACAGAAACGCTCCTTGTAAACATCCCGAACAAATCCGCAAGTATTCAACAGATAACCGATTAAGGAACAAGTTCTAATACAGAAATTCTTCAAGCTAACGGATTTGCTTTCCTAGCACGAAAAGAAGCTGCATTACATTACTTAATAACTTAAGGCGTAAGGAGATACAGTGGTATTTATATTGTAGCATAGCAGTGATTACTAACTGGAAAATAAGCAGATGAATGTTGATCTCTCCGTGGGTTATTTTTTTGCTGAATAGCAGTGGATGTGAGGCAAACCAACTAAGCTTAAAGGTATAAACGACCTACATCAACATTTCAGTTCCCTATGACACAGCTATTTGTTAAAGTGGGGATTCGTGATTCCTCACGCATAAGTATGCATTTTCGTAAAACAATGTTGCCTTATAAGATACTATTTCTTTAAGAGGCAAGAGTGATCTGAATCTCAAGCTGGAATCGAGCCGAATGTCCAATTTGAAAGAGAATGAGAGGCTAGTATTTTTTTTTAACAAAATGAAAACTTTTCATTGACAAAACAAAAAAAAAAAACAATGTAAATAAAATTATAACTCCTTTTGCCAAACATCTATGGAAATAGGCACAAACAATAAAAATAATGTGCAAAGAAAAAGAGATATATTCTGAAAATTGTCAAATTTTATAATACATTCAAAGGAACTTTTTTTAGCGTTTGCGTGTTACCTTTTATTTATTAAATACTTGGTTCTTCGCCTTAAACCATAAAATTCAATTCAACAGCAGTATTACAAAATAATTTCGTAGGGATTTACATTTATTTTAAATAACCACTTAAATTTAATTTTAAGTTACACTGGTGTGCAAAAATTAAGGACGAAGTCGAAAAATTAGCATATCAGCTGAACGAAGAGGCAGAGCGGACAGAAAGACCAATCAGGAGATTAAGTAAGGTAATGTACGGTAGCACATGAGCAGATATGCAGGTAGACGTAATGGGGGAGTGTCTGAGTAGTATAAAGCATGTTGTCGGTGTAAGATCAGTATTTCTGGCAAAGAGATTGCACGCCGTATAGCAGTTAAAATCACACCGAGTTGCTGCCTCAGCGAGAAATGGCGAATAATCAATCTGTTAGACGACATCTGGATGCTTTCACCCGAGGTCGAATCATTGGGAAGTTGGAGGAAGGCCGCAGTGTGACAAGTGTGATTGCAGAGTTCGGAATTGCTCACAGCATCGTTTCACGACTTTGGAGACAATTTCAAACTACAGGAACAGCTATCCGGGGGTTTAGTAGTGGTCGTCCACGAGGAACCACACCCGCAGATGACCGGTATATTGCCTTACAGGCCAGAAGAAACAGGCGGCAGACAGCGGGAGAAATCGCTAGACACACGACACAGGCGACTGGACGACCGATATCGCGTTTTACCGTGGCCAGAAGACTGCACGGTGGTGGTCTGTTTGCACGACGCCCTGTACGGTGTGTACCTCTAACGCCTGCCCATCGGAGAAGGCGTTCTCTGTGGTGCCGGGAACACCGGAATTGGAGAGACAATGAATGGGGACGAGTACTCTTTACAGATGAGAGCAGATTTAGTCTGAGTTGCGATTCTAGACACATACACATCTGGACAGAGCGGGGAACACGCAATAACCCCTTCAACATCATCAAAAGGGACTGTTTTGGAGGTCGCGGAGTTATCGTTCGAGCAGACATAATGCTTGGTAGCCGAACCGACCTTCATATCTCCCAAGGAGATTCGTCACCTGGGACTGCTTTTGTAACGAGGTTCTTCTTCCTTACATGCGTCTTTTCACAAAGGCTATGGGTCGTCATTTCCTCTTCATGGACGACAACGCTCCACCTCATCGCACAGTTACTGTCGAAGAGCTGCTGGAGAGTGAAGATATTGAACACATGGATTGGTCGGCAAGGTCTCTGGATCTAAATCCCGTCAAGCATGTACGGAACGTACTAGGGAGACCCGTGGCAGCACGTAACTTATCGCCAGTAACGATTCCGAAACTGCAATTGGTCTACAAGAGGAACGAGCAGCAGTGTCTCAACAACTGATTAACAACCACGTATCCAACATGCACAAATGATGTGAAACCTGCCTAGCAGTCAGGGGACATCATATTCCCTATTAAAGACCGGATGTTTCTTGCTGGACACCCATCACAGGGATGTTTCGGCCTTCAGTCGCATTGCGCTCCCTGCTACTTTTTCAATAAAGCTTCTTCTTATCCCTCTGATTTCCCTTTTAGTAAGTGTTGCTTACATTACTCATGTCCTTACGTATTGGGGATCTTACGGTATTAAATGTGTTGATTTGGAAAGCTTTTGTACAAAGTTATATTGAAAAAACAGTCTCGTCCTTAATTTTTGCACACCAGTGTACTTTCCTATAAGCCTTCATTCCCCTAATTGTCAGTGCCAGAATGATTAAATTTAGTAGCGCACGTGAAGAATGCAAATTCTACCAGTGGGGGAGAAAGAGTTTAAATGTGGAGTTCTAGTAGAGAAAGAGAGTTTGGGAAAACTCTGTGCGTGTTTGTAATGCAAACTTCGGCTTAGCATTTATTGCTCGTTAGACGTATTATCTTGCTGTCACTGGACTCATCTACGCGCTGTAGAATACAGGATTGATTGAGTCCTGTAGTTTAATTCTACTACTTGTAAATATCTCCAATTTTGAGTAGATTCTACTGTTTCAGTTACCGCCTAAGCAGAGGCGTAGTATGTTAGCATCGAGTTGACGCATTGTAAATAATTTTAAGAGTTTAATAAAGCGTAGTTTTAACCCTTCTTCGGTGCAGTCACTATTCTCCAGATTCTACACCACAACAGATAGACAGTAGAACGGTACAATTTAAAAAGAACATATCTATAGAATTTCCGATACACAGTCTCTCGCGCTGGAGATTAAAAATTTTTTTTCCCTAAAGTGTTGCCATTGCTCGCTTTGAAATCGTTAAGGTTCTTAATTAAAAACTCATGAATGCTTTATAAAATGTGAAATAGATAATAAAATAAATTTCAGATTCCAAATTCGGCCTTCCAGATGCCCATTTTCGGGTGGAGGATTACTTTATTCGAAATGTGACTTCTCTAGGCACCATTGTTTTATCATAGTGCAAGAACCATACATATATTTACGCAGATTCTTCATTATTTAATTTCTTTAAATATAATACAGAGCGATAATATTTGGTGACAACAATTTGAAAACTGAAACGCCGTTTATACTGAAACGCCATAAAATGCAAAAATGAAAATAATACCCCTTCGAGCCTAACACCCTATGGACTAGTAATGTTTATTTTATTACTTAACATCTATATTAAAGTACCTGCAACGCAGTTTATCGTTTTAGTTTGTAATTCAAATATATTGGAGATTAAATATTACGTTTTCAGACTGTCATTTATTTGAAGTAGTTCTAACCTATGTAATTTATCATTTAATTATTTAGTTTGATTTGAACTAAAAATGGACATATAATGGAAACTTTCCGCTGACGATCTTGTCAATAATGACAAAACTTGTAATTTTTCCTATTTATTAAATATTTCTTCGACTCGTAAATACGTTCGTATTGTATTTCTTGGACGCATAAATATGTTTATATGTAAATAATTATAAATTTCTTTATTTCTTGCCACAGCTGGGCAGTTGATGATGTATCAGTTCTGCTAAAGTTTGTAGCCTTGGAGAGAAATTATTACAAATTACGTTCATCACAGATTATGAATGCTCATCATAGGTAAGCGAGTTTTTTCCTAATTAGTTTTCAGCTGTGAGCAAAACCTGTTCGCATGTAAGTGCAATCCCAAGCAAAGCGTACATTCCTCTAGTGCAAACATACGTAACTGAGAGTACTTATTTTTATGATAAATGTTCGAAAAATGTTAATAAAAGTTAGTACGAAAACTGTTAATAAAATCCGTATTTTCAAATCTTTGAATAAGATTTATATCACACTGTAAATTAATTAGCTCCATCTATAGATTTTCTTGTGAGTTATTCATAATCGTTTTTCTGGTAATGAAAACTCGAATCAACGTAACCTTTATTCAATAAACTCAAATGTAATAATTCAAATCTTAAATCTTAAGTCTTAATCTTAAGTCAATCTTAAATCTTAATCTTAAGTCAAAACTCAAATCTTAAGTCGCGTAACCTGCGAGCCGCCAGTTTGAGACTACGGCAGTGTACGACTACTTATCTAAACGCACACAGGCCAAACACAGCTAGATATTTCGAGAGAACAAGCTACAGAATCAGAGAGCAATTTTTATGAAAGTTTCCTTTTCCAAGAATTGGAAAACTATTGATGAATTTGTTTAACAAGATGAGCTCATTATACAAAGCAATCCTTGACATAATAAATAACTCAATTCATTAACATGGGTTTGAATTAACTTTAAGTGTTTCCCTTCTCGGATTTTCCGTTTCCCATCTTTAACGCTCTGATTCCTTTCTCACGCAGTCCCACAAACTGATGTTTGTCGTCCTCCATTCTCATCCTTTCTCATGCTCACACAGGAAAAAAAATCCGAAAGGTTTTAGATTTTAATTTACGTCCAAAGAGGCGTTTTTTTTTTAATATTTCTTATGTTACTTTTATTTTTTAAATACCATGTTTTTCGCACTTAAACGATAAAATTCTATTCAACAGCAATATCGCAGAATAATTTAAAATGAGCATATTTTTAGAATTTCCGATACACCATTCCGCGCGCTGGAGATAAAAAGGTTTTTTTCCCCTTAGAGTATTGCCATTACTCGCTTTTAAATCGTTGAGTCTGTTCATCAAAAATTCGTTTAAGTTTTATAAAATATACAATCTCTACATATAATAAAACAAAGAGTCTGTGTGTGTGTGTGTTTCGTTCGTGTTGCGAGTAAGCTAATAGACCCAGGGTCACGAAATTTGGTACATAGGTGTATCTACACAAGAGCAAGTGCACGTCGAAGCGATTTTTTTCGAAATTCGAATTGGAATTTTTTTTATTTTATATTTTGTGACCAAATCGCGTCATTTTGAGACATAATGGGCTACAGGAAAGCGAGATTTCCCTCTATACATTTCATTTTCACATCGTCGTGAAGCGTAAACACTTAGCTATTTTACGAACTTAAAATAAATTTCGTATTTCAATAAATCGATTAAAAACGAATTTATTTAGGAAGGTGAGCTTAACACCTTTCCAGCGGAATTTTTTTTAAAAAAAACTTATTTTAAAAAATGTGCTGTTTATTTTCCTTTGATTTTTGGACACGTTAAACTTTAATCCTTTCGATTCCTTTTAAAAAAAGAGTTTTGGAAAAATAATAATATTTTGTATTTTTTTTAAATTTTTTAAATGAAGCTTCCAAATACACTTCTCACATCTCAGATATTTTAAAATGTAGTTTTGGCAACAATTTTCCTTTCTTATTGTTGTTGATAGATTTTTGATGAAATTGCATCATTTTGAATAGTTTCATTCTTTTAAAAATTTCGGTTTGGCAACAATTTTTCATCGTATTTCTTATGTTACTGTTTTTAAGAGACTGAAAAGTTTAAGAAATTAAAAAGTTGTTTCTTTTTGCAACGGTAAATTGTTTAATTACTTTATTAGGATAATTAACATTTGTATCAAGGGATATTGCTTATTTCATTGTAATATTATGTTTTAATTATATATAATTTTAATTATAAAAAAGTTTTGCATGATATTTTTTAATCTGTTTAAGTTCTTAATCTGTTTATACCATTTGAGTTCTTAAGATTTTGCAAAGGGAAGTTGGTTAATTTATTTATTAGGATAAGTAATATTTGTATTAAGGGATACTGCATATTTCATTGTCATTTTTTATATATATAATACATTTTTATTGATTTCTTTTTTGATAAAGTTGTTCTGCAGAGTAAAATTCTGCGCGAAATGTTTTGTTTTTTGAGTTTCTTTCATGTTATTTTTTGCTTATTTCACTGTTTGTAAGATATTGAAAAGTTTTGCATTGTTTTTTTGCATGAGCCAGTGCACCTCGAAGCGAGTTTTTCGAAATTCGAATTAGTTTTTTTTTTTTTTTAATTTTATGTTTTCTGACGAAATCGCGTCATTTTAAGACATAATGGGCTATAGCAAAGCGAGATTTCACTCTATTGAACAGTTTAAGAAATTGAAAGATTGTTTCTTTTTGCAAAGGTAAATTGTTTAATTAATTTATATATCTATATTTAAAAGGACGAGTCTTTCTGTGTGTGTAGGTGTCTTTCGTTCGTGCTGCGTGTAAGCTAATAGACCCAGGCCTATGAAATTTGGTACACAGGATGCATCTAGACAAGAGCCAGTGCACATCGATTTTTCAAAATTCGAATGAGTTTTTATTTTAATGGAATAGTATCAAATTGATGATTTTCTCTCATTATATGAACAACAATGGCACGCAGCCATTGTTGCTGATATCAGCACTATTGCCACCCGGAAAAATGAGGGCGATAATTCTGTGCAGTTTTTAAATTTAATGTTTCTCTTGGATACTGGACGTTTGTCTAGAGAAGGCAGCAGGAAGTTGGTTAATTTATTTATTAGGATAATTAATATTTGTATTTAGGGATATTGCTTATTTCATTGTATGCTTTTTATATGTAATGCATTTGTAACTGAATTTTTTTCCTTTGTTGTTTGTTTCTTTTTCGATAAAATTGTTCTGCAGAGTAAAATTATGTGCAGTTTTCAAATTTAATGTTTGGTGTTCTCTTTAGGCATTCTTCCGGTACACTTAAAAGCCAGATGAAGGCTGGCCGCGCAGCGGCTAGTAGGTAATAAAACAAATTTCAGGTTCCAAATTTGGGCTTCCAGATGCGCATATTCGGGTGGAAACTTACGTTATTTAAAATTGAATGGCTCTACGTACTGTTGTTCACATTTGGAGAAACATATATACATTTATGCAGATTCTTCATTATTTAATTTCTTTAAATACAATACAGGGCTGCAATATTTTGTGGCAACAGTTTGAAAAGTGATACAACCATTTATAGTGATACAACGCAAAATCACAAAACGAAAAAAAAATATAAATTAAAATCTGAAAGGTTTCAGATTTTAAAATTATGTCCAAAGAGGCGTTTTTTAAACATTTTGTATGTTACTTTTATTTATTGAATATCATGTTCTTCGCTTTTAAACCATAAAATTCAGTTAAAGAACAATATAGCAAAATCATTTTAAACTGAGCATATCCTTAGAATTTTCTACACACAGTCTCACGCGCTGCAGACAAAAATGTTTTTTTCTGTACAACGTTGCCATTGCCCGCTTCGAAATCCTTGAGTTTGTTAATCAAAAATTCGTTAAAGTTTTACAAAATATGAAATCATTAATAAAACACATTCCAAATTCCAAATTTGGACTTCCAGATGCCTATATTGGCAGCAGGATTACTGCATTCAAAATTCGATGGCTTTAGGAACCGTCGTTTTATCTCAATGCGAGAAACATACACACATTTATACACATTTTTCAATATTTAATTTCTTTAAATATAATACAGGGCTGCAACATTTTGTGGCAACAGTTTGAAAAGTGATACAGACATTTAATGTTTCCGACGCAGAATCCCAAAACGAAAACAATAGCGCTTCAGGGACAAAACCCCTTTGGACTAACAATACTTCTTTAGGCACAAAGCCCCTTTGTACTAAAAAAAAACAAATCTGAAGGGTTTCAGATTTTAAATTACGTCCAAAGGGGGCGTTTTTAACGCCTTGTGTGTTACCTTTATTTATTAAATATTATGTTCTTCGTACTTAAAGCATAAAATTCAGTTCAACAGCAATATCGCAAAATAATTTTAAAATGAGTATATCCTTAGAATTTCGGATACACAGATATGCGCGCTTTTGATAAAAAGGGTTTTCCCCCGTAGAGTGTTGCCATTGCTCGCTTTTAAATCGTTTGAGTTTGTTTATCAAAAATTCGTTAGTTTTACAAAATATGAATAAATATTTACAAAATATGAATAAATATATCACAAATAAATATTTATACAAATGGAAGGTTTTTTAAGTAATAAGAAATACAAATAGAGGAGGTAGGGATTAATTGTAAAAATTTTAATCCTATATTTACAAATCCTTGATTTTAATTGCTGTTTTGTACAGCATAAATTTCCATTCATCATGTTCACAAAGCAAACATGCGGAAATTTTGTTGATTTTAACACAAAAAATATTTTACCAAAGCTATTCGCTTTTTACAATTTGGCCCGTACTTGGGGCAAATTTTAACAAACCTGGGGCAAGAACTAAACACTAAAAACGGCAATATTTAAAAAATATTTGTTAATTAATAATATAATGACTCTGAATGATATCAAGTGATTTATAGCAAAACAAAGGCAAAATCAACTAACTAATCAAAAAAAGTCAGTCTTCATCAGAATTTCAGTTAAGACAAACAGATGATGAATTGTTCCCTCTCATACATTTAACGTGTGCCTTCATTTAGCAAATTTAGCACTGTGCTCATTCTTCTTCACCAGAATTGTTATAAGCATTGTTGTGTAGATTTATTAAGTATTATTTTACAATGCTTATTAATATTATTAATTTACGGTGAATAGTGAAATTTTAATGTTCTTGTTTGAGATCTAATTCTTAAATTATACTGTTGTTTAAATTTCTTTCTTTTGATTTGGGTAAAGTTCTTTAAGTTAGCAGAAAAGCTTGTACAGCAATAGGCAGTTTTTGCTTTCTCACGGGAGGAGAATTTTGGGGTCAAGGGTCGGCGGCCAGCTGCATTTTTTCGTCCCCTCATCTTGCGGGGGCGAGCATGTGTTTTTCTCGTTCAAAGGTGATCAGTTTAGCGGCGCCGATTCTTGATAGAATTATGGGGGTACAAAAATTTAGAATTTGTCTGAAGAGTCGCAACCTGAACCGATTTACTATGTAAACATCCCTTGGTTTGATCTTGAAAAATAAGGGCTTGTCACCGTAAAAAGATAGGACTGATTTTCTTAGAATTTTGGTTAGTATTTATTGGTCTGTTTCTAGTGGTTAGAGAGGGTTACTGTTTTGTGTAGCATTGGTGAATTTTAATTTTTTGGATTTTTTTAACCAATAGTAAATATTGAGGCGGTCCACATTTTGAGCGTCGCGAGGTTTTAAATTTGGTCGCTCCCGTGGCGAGAAGAGATTTTTTTTCTTGATTTTGTCAGACTTTTAGTCTTTTTGGACGAGAGAGATATAGAGCCCGGCGGTCCCCTGAGGCCGTCCGTGGTACGGCTGCGTTTATAGAAAAATTTCTCGTGCTAGAATTGGCCCGAGAACGATGCGGTCTCCCATCGTGCCGTCTTCTGCGAATTTCAGTAAAGTTCTACGTTACGTTACAGTTCTCAAACGTTTGGATCTGTGTGCGTTACTGAAGGTTTTTTTTTCCCTGCAGAATATGTGGACATTCATGTTGTTTGATTTCCGTTTATAGAGAATCGACGTGGGCACGAAATGATCCGGCAGCTCCCCGAGTTCCACAGACTGGTTGCGGCTTCCAGAATCATTGTGGTTGTCTGAGCGATAATGATTTTCTGCTAATTGACTGTGTGGGATGCTGGAAAAGGAGGTGAAGTATTGGAAGGAGTCGTCCGACGTGGTTTTTTATTACTGCGTATGAACTTGCCAACCATGAGTGCCACTAAAAGTAACAGACTTTGGTTTCGAAGACTATCGTCCGAATATTGTTTCCGACGTGTTTACCTAATCATCCGGCGGCTCCCGAGCTCTAGAGACGGTCGGTGTTTTTGTGCGGTTTACCGTGAGTGTTTATTTTTGCTTCCATCTCTCGTATGGCTTTTGTTACTGGTTATTTAATTGTTATTTTGAGAAAGTGATTAAAGGTGTATTTAGTTTAAATTAAATTGTGGGCAAGATATTGTTTCTTAAAAAGAAAATTTTAACTGAATTGATGTGCATTCAATATTCTATCCAGTAGTTTAATTAATTTCAATTTGTCAGAAAATATATCGTTTATTGTTAAAGTTGAATTATTTCTTATTGGGAAATTGAAATGTGAGTTACGTAAAGTATGTAACCAGTAAATGTTTGTTACATAATATTGATAGTTGTATAGATTGTCGTAGGAGAACTTTACGAGCAATGTTTTGGAAAATTTTTTGTAGAGGTAGTCTGATCAGCTATTCGTAATTAAAATTATTGGAATATTAAATAAATCTATGTTATTGATTTTCTATTGTATGTTTTTTGTGTTTTTATCTTTTGGTCTACTGTAGGTTACCCATGTGATCCTTTCGGAAAACATGGTTAAGCTTCCATTCGAACCTGGTTAGTTTATTGCGGGCGTAGGAGAATTTAATGTTACACAGTCCAGTCACATTAATGTGACCACCACGTACTTTCCATGTCAGAGTTAAATAACCAATCACAGAAGGCAGGTGGCAGCACAGTGCAGTTGAGCGTATATAAAGGGTGTGTGAGGGCTTCGGAAAACATTTCAATCGTTGGCGTAATGCAGAAACGAAGCGATTTATCCGACTTCCAAAAGGGCATGATCATTGGCTTTCGGGCCAAGGGTGGAAGCATTTCCGAAACGGCTGAGTTTGTGAACTGTTCGCGTGCCGCCGTGGTAAAAGTGTACCGTGCATGGCAAAATGGGACTGTCCAAAATCAGCGACGTGGCAAATGTGGTGCACCACGGGCCATAGATGACAGAGGCGAACGACGGTTGCGGAGATGCGTTCGGGCAGATAGACGGGCTACCGTTGAGCAACTGACCACCAAAATGAACCAAGGGGCTACCAAAAGTGTCTCCCAAAGTACTATTCAGCGAACATTGCTGCGTCTGGGCCTCCGAAGCAGACGCCTGGTTCGTGCACCTATGCTGACTGCTGTTCATCGACGGCGAAGGCTAGAATTTGCACGCCAGTACAGCAGCTGGACGTCCACTGAGTGGCGACAGGTTGCGTTTTCGGATGAATCGCGTTTTATGCTCCATCGGACAGATGGACGTTGGCGTATAAGGCGTGAAACCTCTGAAAGGAACCACCCTGCAACCATTGCCGGAACGGTCCAAGCTGGAGGCGGGAGCATTATGGTCTGGGGAATGTTTTCCTGGCATTCTCTAGGTTCACTGATCATTGTGGAAGGCACAATGGATCAATACAAGTACGCATCTGTCCTTGCGGACCATGTTCACCCCTACATGCGCATTGTTTTTCCTCAGGATGATGGCATCTTCCAGCAGGACAATGCGAGGTGCCATACAGCTGCCAGTGTACGTGCGTGGTTCGAAGAGCACCAGGATGAGTTTACCGTCCTCCCCTGGCCAGCAAACTCACCTGACTTAAACCCAATCGAGCATCTGTGAGACCATCTCGATCGAGTTGTTCGCGCCATGGATCCTCAACCGCGTAATCTAGCGCAGCTGGCCACGGCATCAGAGTGGGCATGGCTCAACATCCCAGAGAACACCTTCAGGGACCTATGTGACTCTATTCCTGCACGTCTCGCAGCAGTCCGCTCTGCGAAAGGTGGTTATTCTGGCTTTTGACAGATGGTCACATTAATGTGACTGGACTGTGTATTTATGACTATACGATCAGATTTATTAATTTAACTTGAACTGGTGTTTTGATTTCTTAGTGTGAGATTTATCTTTTCCTGGTGTTTTGATTTGTTCTGTGCTATGCTTAAATGAAAAGTTTTTGTGGCTGTCTCTAGAATTGTAATGAGATTTAAGTGTTTTCAGGCAGCAGGTCTGGTTTAGTTGGTATTAGTGAGAGATAGCATGTTGATGATTTTGTGTCGGTAATGCCTTTTACATGATTAATAATCTTTGATTTTAACAAAACACCAGGGAGGATATTTTCATTTCTTATTGAACTTAAGATTTGAGAGTTGCTATGATAAAACTTAATTTACTGTGTGAGGATTTATTAAAATTTAATCTAGCTTAAGGTATTAATTATTTTGTTTACAAACACCAGTCTCTTTGCAATGATTTCATGAATTTCAATACATTTTTATGAGAATTGTGTATTTTTAGTTTGTAACGGTATAAGGTATACCTCCCACATTCTTAGCGTGCCTTCGTGGTGTACACTGAGCCGGTATTTCAGAGATCCGTGGTTCGATCCCCGGCGAAGGCAATGTTAATTTTTCATCTCTCCTGCTTCCACAAATCCTAATGTCTCTACACTGGCGCCCGAACTAAAAGGGTTGTGGATGATGACTCTCCACACCCAGGATTTGGCGACTAGGTCCCCTAAAACCCTAGTCGCCCTTTAAAAAAGGGGAGTATATAAGGTATATCTCCCACATTCTTAGCGTGCCTTCGTGGTGTAATGGTCAGCACACTGAGACGGTATTTCAGAGGTCCGTGGTTCGATTCCCGGCGAAGGAATTGCTCATTTTCAATGTCTCCTGCTTCCTAAAATACCTAATGTCTCTACAGTGGCGCCCGAACTAAAAGGGCTGTGGATGATGACTCTCCACACCCAGGATTTGGCGACTAGGTCCCCTAAAACCCTAGTCGCCCTTTAAAAAGGGGAGTATATAAGGTATATCTCCCACATTCTTAGCGTGCCTTCGTGGTGTAATGGTCAGCACACTGAGCCGGTATTTCAGAGATCCGTGGTTCGATCCCCGGCGAAGGCGTTGCATATTTTTCATGTCTCCTGCTATTAAATAGCCTAATGTCTCTACAACGGCACCAAGAGAGGTTGAGTATGCAAGATTAAATTAAAAATTAATAGAAAATATGCAAAATTCTTATTCACAACAGCATCGTCGCAAGTTAAATAAAATCTCTTTTCTATTTCAGAATTTGTATCTGAGTTCAAAATCCTCTTCTTTCAAAATCCCTTTTATCTCTTCTGAGTTTATCTGAGTTCAAAATTATCTTTATATGAGTTCTTTTATCTGAGTCTTTATCTTACAAAGTCTTTATCTTTTATCTGAGTCTTTATCTTTTATCTTACAAAGTCTTTTATCTGAGTTCAAAATCCCTTTTATCTCTTCGTTTTCTTTTCCGACTTTTTCTGTACCCTTATCTTTCTCTTGTTTTTTAATTTCTTATTAATTACCTCTTCATATTCTTTTCCCAGTTTTTTTTCGTCAGTAGGTTAGGTAAGACGGCATATGTCATTTTGCATTGGTTTCTGTAAGATAGCTTCCGAGCTGAAGCCATAGGGAGAGATCTAATATTTGAGGGTGAAAAATCGATTTTTATATTTTGGGAAAAAATAAATAGAAAAAAGTATTTAAAGAAGCATTTAAAGAAGAAAGTCAACATAAATCAAAACCTCGGAGTAAGTTGTAACATCTTACAGTTCTTTCGGAGATTTTGTTCCAAATTGCCTTATCGTATGGTTTCCGACGGTTTTATTGATTAATACAAAATATTGTGATTAGAAAAAAAAATGCATAGACGATATAAATTCTAAAAAAATTTTAAATATCAATTAACAAATTTTAATTTAAAATTTACAAAGTATTTTTTTTTCTGTTCATTAGCTAACAAGGAGCACATGCACACAATCTCTCCCTGCCCGTTTCGGGAGTCACTGACGATGTTATGTAATAGTGCCAATCATAAAAAGTATGTTTAGTGAAATTTAAGATTAAAAAAAATTTGGCGTTACGAAGTGATTACCACCTAGCTTCCCTACATGTTTTGAATTCAGAATTCAGTAAATATTTTTTATTTATTTAAAAGTATTCAGTAAATATATTTAACCATGAAGAATTGTCAAATTTCTGAGGCCACAAGAAAATATAAAGTAAGAATATTTGTGTTGGTGTTGTATTCCGAATAATCTCTCTTGTCTGATATCAAAAGAAGTCCACGAAATTCATGGCGATAAGGAGTCAAGATCGTGCTTGTCATTGGCAAGAGCTCTGGGCACCATACTGGTGACATTTCCGCCCCCAGTTTTAAAGGAGTGTATCCCAGGAGGACGGGTCCGAAGGCCTCCTATACCTCTTCCCTTATCACCAACCTCTCGAGAGCACTTTCGGATTGCCGCATATTTACGCTCCATGCGTAAAGATACTATACATTTCTAGACATCCGTGCCTTATCCGAGATTGGAGCCTGGGTCCTTTAGTGACACAGCTGATTTTTTGCGTTAAATATAGCTTAATTTCGAAATTATATTGAAGAGTTGCAGATTTCGTGACTTTGTTTGAACATTCT
Source organism: Stegodyphus mimosarum (assembly GCA_000611955.2). Taxonomy (NCBI): domain Eukaryota; kingdom Metazoa; phylum Arthropoda; class Arachnida; order Araneae; family Eresidae; genus Stegodyphus; species Stegodyphus mimosarum. The sequence goes on along the minus strand of KK121358.1, from coordinate 120,291 downwards.
GCAATTTATGTAAAATAATAAAGAGCTAAATACATGATGCTAAACTAAAATACAAAATGTTTGTAAGGAACTACTTTCGAATTATTATACATCTACGAAATACATCCAGTCTAAAAGTTTAGGCAATTTACATATGTTTCGAAATTTACCCGTTTGTAAAAGATCTTATGTGGCATAGTAGTCTCAAGAGTGTCAGCAAAGACAGCTTCAAAGAGTGTGAGCATATGTTACTTAATATCGAAAAAATGATTCTTTCTTTTGGAAGAAATTTTATTCATTGGAAAAAAAAGCCATTTCAAAGGAATATGCCTAAAACAAAATTTATTTGACAAAAATGACAAGAAATATAACTTTTTTTTATGCACTTAAATGCTCAAATTTATTGCAACTCTCTATATATAATAATCAAACTGATTTACTAATTAAATTTATTTTACATTAAATTACGTTTCACTCGTTAAATTTCTTTTTCTTAAATATTAGCAGTGAAACTGTTTAGAAGATAATAAAAGCAAAAACTATAATGAATTAAAGAATTAATATATTAATGAGCTCGGCTTGATTTCAGACAATTTTCTGATTTTAATCAATCCAAAAATACATACTTTAAAAAATGTTTCACTTACTTACATGACTAGTAAAAAAGAAAGAAAAAAATATCTAAGACTCAGTTTCTTTCATTCCTCATGCCCATGTAAGAATATATCCTTCTTTTATTTAGTCCTTGAAACCTTTTTTCATGCAAAATAAGCTAAAGAAAAAATTATATGAAGGCAGGTATTATATGAGACAAAAGTTACTTCCTGAAGCTTTAGGCTGAAAAATCTTTCCAAGTAATCTTCCCCATTCCATTGAATACATAAGTTACCTAAAAGTTTAGCCTTGATTTCTTATGTATTCTGAAGAAATGCCAAAAACGCTTTATCAAAATTAACTGCTTTTAAATGTTCCCCTCAAAACTGGTCATATCCAGCGTCATATTTTGTACTTTTGTGAGCAGAATATATAACGTTTACAAATACCATGAGATTGGAAATTTTTTAATCAAGATGTAGAACCTTGAAAAATATATTTCAACTTTTGAAAGTTCGCAAAACTTGCTAAAGATTGGAATGAGTCTTTCATGTTTATAACTTTTAAGTATGTTCTATTCTATATAACTTAACAGCGTTCGTGAAAGAGAAATAATGTCTTCCCATGTGGAATAGGAAACACTGATGAGGTTAAACCTAAGCTCTCACGAAAGACATGAAAACACGCAAATGCGTGATATTGTTATTTATTTTGTATGAAACAGAATAATGATATTTAGCGTGTAAATAAAAGTGGAGGCAACCACAGAAGAAAATACTTAATTTCTTTTTCCTATAAACTCTGAAAAAACACTCACACTTCCAATTAGCATTTTTTGCTTGTCTATATTATATATACTTTACGATGTAGGTTAATAAGAAAGTTTATACATAAACTTTTAAAATACCAAATAAGTTTTAAAACTGAAAAGTATGGTACCAAAATGTGTATACAGATATATATGCGCTTTACGAAAAAAGAAAGATAACTGCCTGAGATTACATGTATACAAGTTGCTTAGTTAGCTATGAAATTAACTTTCTTTCACGTTTGTTAATCTGATATTATTTTGGTGAAAATTATATTTTATTTTGTTTCGGTTTATTCTTAAAATGTCGTTAACATTTCTTGCGCTTCCAAATCTTTATGCGAATATGAATTTACAACTTTTAAAACCTGAAAAACGATGTGTGCGATGTTATCACCATGCGATGATTTGTAGGTGCTCTATTTTTTACCACGATATTTTCGACGACAATGTTTTTAAACTGCGAAGTTTTTGAACTACTTTATTTTCATCTACTATATTTTGTGCCAGAATGTTTTAGAACTGTGAAGTTTTCTCTTTGCTTTCTTTTTCCGACGATGCGACGCTTTCATCCGCGAGGTTTTCGTTTGTAACCCTCCTTTAAGATATTAAACTGCAGACCGTAATAATGGTACTTGCCTGTTCTGTTAAAGTGCAATACAAGGATCTGAGAATTGAGTATTCTGAGAGTTCTGAGAATGAAGTTCTGGGTATTGGATAAAATTCTTTTATTTAATCTGCTCTTTCTAATAATAAGGAATACATAATATCACATAATAGCTTTAACTTTCATATTCACTGAACACTATTTAGGCAAATATTAAAAAACTACTGTTTGCTATATGCACAACAATGTGCA